>JAUZND010006566.1:0-10717 GCA_034780555.1 Coelogynopora nodosa
GTTAATAGTTAATAGTTAATAGTTAATAGTTAATAGTTAATAGTTAATAGTTAATAGTTAATAGTTAATAGTTAATAAGTAATAGTTAATAGTTAATAGTTAATAGTTAATAGTTAACAGTAATTTTTTGTAATTTATCGTGACGATTGATGAACAATTTTTTATACAATTTTATTTTTGTAATTTACTAATTTATTTAATTATATCCGTATAATGCATAAACACATCACGTTCAAATAAATACCTAAACTTAAAAATGATAAATTTATTTTTTAAATAATATATTTATAAATTTATTTTAATCACTTATGAAGAGAACATTAAAATATTCCCTCACAATAGATAAATGAACCGCTGCGACTTTCCCTTTACAGAAATAGTGCTCTGCATATCACATAATTCACCTAACTGCATGGTTCAAGCCAATATAATAGACCCATATACTGAACAAGATGGTGTCAGTTCACAGACACTTGGCAGATCTCCTCAACCAAATCCGCCGCTTTTTTATTCTAACCCAATTAGTTCTTTCCCCCCCCCCCCTGACTCGTTTTCTCTATCACATCATCTTTTGTGTAGAATTACGCATACTCAGTGTAAATTTGAGACACAAGTGAGAAAACAGCTTTAGAGAAAGAAAAAAAGACTCGACATAAAATGGCTTCCCTTTCTCTCAACACACCATATTTCTCTGTCTCTCTTAAGGATTATTTTGCCCACTTTTTTTGCCGTTAGAAATAAAGTTGTACCAAAATTATAATTCAATGTCTAGTAGTTCTTTTTGGTTTCTACTTTTCACTAAATAGAAAATGTAGAAATGGTGTACCAATGGTGTACTAATGGTGTACTAATGGTGTACTATATATACTAATTTTTGTTAAATACAATATCATTTGATTTTGTCAACATATATTGATTAGTAATCCCCTTTAGGAATGGTTACGTATTTTATTTATGTTAATTTATATATTGGGATTATTAAATATTTATATTTAAGCAAATAGTACAATATAATTTTTGAAATATACATATTATAACAGGAACATGCTGTTATTTATATAACAAGAGGACCGCGTCAAAGTTGGCAATATGGAGGTACCGACATTTTCATTCGAATTCTAGTTTTGAACATGTAATTTCTAACTTGTTTGGAATTCCTTCAAATTCCCCAAATTCTTTCTAAAATTGTTCATACTGAGTGTTGTTTATATATACGTTAATTTTCAACCTTAACTCAGGTTCAACAAGTTTTTTTCCCTACAGTATAGTATCCTGTATAATATGCAGTATAAACCTGAGTATTATTGCACTTTTGTTATTTAACCTTTTGTTGTCTTCCTTTGTTGCTATGGTAATATTGCCATGTAGCTTTATAAACAACTGTTTGTGGAATTCAACGTGTTATGAGAGTCATGTGCTGAGTGGTTTTCAAATAAGTCAATAAAACAGTTGTAAATTGAACTTTACTTTACACTGTTAATACTTTCTAAACTATAATAGAAAATGCCATTCTTTAACAATGGAAACACTTTTGTATTGTCCTCATATATAAATTATATACATACTATAATTTTAGGACAACTAATAGCTACGATATTGTAATACGGGTGCATTTATTTGAATCGCGGCGATGTTCTCGTCGATGTGTGCTGCACACAATTGCAAACGAACAAAATGCTATTGCATTTGTTAGATGCAGTGGAAACACTTATCTATTGTCTTAAGATAATAATTACGAAAATAATTATAAAAACAACTGCAAATAGTATAACTGCAACATGTTGGGACAATCTATTAGGTATAAAGTATACCTCAACTGTTAGTATATAAATATATGCAAGCTTATCGACTGCAATTTTTACATAATACATGTTTGTTTACAAGACGATCTAATTGGAATTTATTTTATAAAATATTGATGATTTTCGAAAGTGCATGCATGATTCAAATGTATAGCAAACAATGAAATTGTTTTGGCCTAATCAACTATTTTTGGCTAATCATCATGTTACGAAGTGTTGAAAGCGGTGTGCTGCATATACATTATAGACACCCTGGCAACTAATTGCTGATCCAGAAAAATATATTGTACATACAATATACAAATACTAAATTATTATCGTATAAAAAAATATTTTTAAAAGTAATCTTCCTGTAATCTCAGTCAACAATATATTCTTAATCGCACACTTTGTGTTAAAAAAATAGACGTTTAGCATTTGGAGAGAAAAATGGAGGGAGAGAGAGAGAGAGAGAGAGGAGAGAAAGTGAAATTTCTTTTTTGCAGCACGATACTAAATCCTATGCTGAATACTAACATATGACTTAGATTGAAACATATGCTAACTAGAATATAATAATGATGCGTGTAGATTATGTGCAATGTCATTTTTTTAAGTAACATGTAAAGATGTGTATCGATTGATAAGTCTTAATCCAGGTGTCACAAGGTGATGCAAAGGGAAATGCGGTTCCATTCAACTTAAAGGCATCTAAAAGTGAAATTTTAGTCTTTTTTAAAATGGGATATTATTCATTTGTGTTACCACTAACTATAGCAAGCATCCCATATATAACACACCTTATATAATAGATTTAATACGTCTATATTTATAAATTAATAATTGTTTCATATACTACTCACTATAAAGTCACAATTTTATAAGCTTACAATGTGACATGTGAAAATTATTTAATTAAAATGTCCATAATATATGTTTATATCTGACTATACAGTAAGAGTTATTGTAAATTACAATTTTCAATTCAACACATTCTCAATTATTTTTCAAGTTAGTAACATTCTTCTAGAAGCAAGTAAAAGTCTAATTTTAACATTTTGTAGTCGACGAGTTCGTATATAATAACAAGTTTTTTTTAATTTGTATTCTATTTGTCATTGTCTCTGATTTAGCTTTATAGTAACAATATTATATTAATTAAAAAAATCTCTTCGTGTTGTAAATAAGTCAAAGTAGCGCCTTTCAACATATTTACAGTCTATTTATAACTCTATAACGGCCGGTGTTCTGCTCCTAATAATAACATAGGGAGTAATAATTAATTATCGTAGTTCGGAGATAGTTGTGTTGTCTTTAGGTCAGAAATAACATCAGCGAGTCGACCATCATTAAATTTCTGGACGTGTTATTTTCCTAGTTTTGATGTAGACTTGACTTGTTACCTATTGTATATTATATATTCATTTAATTTACAATAAATGCGGTCTATATATAGTAACCTCAATATTCGACAAGATTTTTTTGTATGCTTCTTTAAATGCTATTAGGCCTATTTTTATTTTTCTGACTTCACACTGTTTTTAAGTTTAATTATTGAGAAATGTTTTCAAATTCCTTATTCCATGTTTTAGAATTTCCTCATTCAGAAAAATAAGTTTATTCTAGGTTTATATCGAAATGATTTTTTTTTATAAATGTAGCATCGAAGTCTAATAAACGTACCTATTAACTTTGAAATTAGATCAGGCGCGTCGGAAGAGGGGCCGGGGGGGCCCAGCCCACCTCACTTTTTAACCTGGGGAGGCCTGAGTATCTTTAGGCCCCCACATTGTTGTAGACAAAATTTATAATTTCAATAAACATATTAATTTTCAAAGGATTTTTGCAGTTTTATGCTATATACAATAATTCTAGAATAAATGTTGATCAAAGTCCCATTACTATGACAGGCCCCCCACCTTTTAAAACGCTCTGACGCGCCTGTAGATAGTATAGCTTATACAGCTAAGCAACGCTTTGGATATGGATTAGTATCGATTGAGGGGCTATTTCTCCTCTGATTGGTCAATCGCACGTATTAACTTTGAAATTAGGTAGAATAGCTAATACAGCTATGCAACGCTTTGGATATGGATTAGTATCGATTGAGGGGCTATCTCTCCTCTGATTGGTCAATCGTACGTATTAACTTTGAAATTATGTAGAATAGCTTATACAGCTATACAACGCTTTGGACATGGATTAGTATCGATTGAGAGGGGCTACTTCTCCTCTGATTGGTCAATCGTACGTTTTAACTTTAAAATTAGATTATATAGCTAATACAGCTATGCAACGTTTTGCACATGGATTAGTATCGATTGAGAGGGGCTACCTCTCCTCTGATTAGTCAATATTGCGTATAGATCTAAGTCTATTTTCAACAATTTATTTTCTTAACATTAATTATATTTTGTGTTTGACGGTCATTTCTCTCTCTGTCTTCTTTTCAGTTGAGCTTCATGGTCTCTTTGTTCGTAGCGTCACGCCCGGAAGTGCCGCACACTTGGACGCAAGAATTCGAGTCAACGATCAAATTATTCAGGTAGGCTCTGATAATTGTAGCATTTTGACGGTACTGATTTTTGTAACTCTGTCACTGCCAACTTAAATAAATATGATAATGAACGCCCTTTTATTATTTGCTCAAATATCAGAATGTGTGATATAATCTACCATGATTTCTACTACTTTTGCGAACCATGTAGGCCTACCGTTTATTAATTTTTAATCAACAAAGTATTTTCGTGCATTTCATACACTACTCATATACTACTAATATCATCCATTTATTTGGTTTGGAGGATGATTTCAAATGGTTTTACAGATCAATAAATGAACAAAATATCAATATTCCTAATTAAATAATAAAACCGTATTTGCCAAATGAATGTTTAGAAATATAGTTTTAATATATTTGTATTTAATTATTTCTATTATCATTGTTTTTTTGATTTGTTAAATTAATTACATATATGGCTGAGTTTTATGTGAATTATGATTAATTTTTATTCTAAAGACTTTATACAGGAAGTTATTTATACTTTTATACATTTGTTGAATCGCATTGCTATATGACAGATCTATATTATTATTGATTACGATCAATACCATTTAAATTAATTTGTGTCGAATATGAGTATTGGTTATATTTAAATTTGAACATATTTGATAATTATATATTACCTTATTATCGTTATAATTAGTTACTCTGGAAATTTGGGGAAAATGTTCATTTACATTTAATTTTAATTAACTATATAAACAAATTATAATCATAAGCAGGTTGAATTTTTTTGATAGGTGTAGTCATATATATGGGTTTCTGTCTCTATATATGGTTATTATTAAATATATAATGATACAAATATGATGAATTGTAAAAGCTGCTTTGCTTAACGAAGATATCAAATCAATAAATATATAACATGTCAATGTAAAGCCACGCCAGCCAATACCAGAACGTATTATATATTATTTTTTTAATTATCCGTGATATTGTTTTTAAAAATTACCTATTTAAAGTTTTAAATGATTTATGCTTTATTTTTTTATGGTTATATTTAAAATTTAGCATTTTTAACATATTCTTAATTAGGGAAACATTATCGTCTTTAAATTAAACTAATTATGTACAAGTTTACGTTTTTAAGGTATGCTACTTATGACCAGAACGAAGCAAGTTGTTTATATATGTTTGCTTGTCCGGCTTTATATCCAAAAAAATTTGTCACAATATTCCTGTTTTACAATTGCGTCCTAATTTGCCAGTTAATATTCTCTATATTTATGGTAGCAAATCCTAAACGGTGGGAATAAAACTGATATATTTACAGAAAAGCAGATGTAAATCAAGTTTTTGATAAAAATAATAATTATATGTATAGATTAACGGTTTAGATTTTTTACTGCGAATAATAAATTTATAAGTTTGAAACATTTGAGATATATATTTAATTATAATAATAATTTTAAAGGAATTTTATTTATGATAACATTTAATAGATGCTATTATTTTATTTTAAAATGGAATAAACTTTTTGTCAGTATTAAAACTAATTATTACGATGAAATAAATCAACCATATCGATTTAAAATATGAATTGATATCTTTTATTTCTTAATTTATATTGAAAATTTTGTTTTACTGTAACCAATTTCCTGTTTTACATCGTTAGGCGCGCGCACGTAAATAACGAATTGAATCACAGTGACATAGAACTTGATGTGACAGCCTTGTCAATATTTGAAAAGGTTATTTTAGGCTTCTACTAAGGTTGAGAAGGTTTGACTTGCTTAATGAATGCTTATGCAAATTTCAGATTCGAAAAATGATTTATTTTCATTAGTCTCTGCATATTCATAAACATGTTCTTATTGTGCGTATTTTCCATATACCGAAACATAACAAATTGTTGCTGTTAGTTTCAAAATTCTTTTTAATTTATTTACAGAAACCTTTGTCTCTAATACTGTAAAGTTTTCCTTATATATAAGAAATTAATTATTACTAAACACCAAATCCTCTATACATATTTTTATTAAAATTATTGAAAACGCTTGTAAACAGAAAGATAAAAACAATATTAGTCAAGGCTATGAGTGGACAATGTCTCATTTGGTTTAAAATTTATTAAATTTACTGTTGTCTAATTGTTCATAATTATCATGTACTTTGGAATGATCTTCTATAATTGCATATTTAATACATAAACTAGATTATCAACTATATATTTGTAAATTATCTTCAGCTGAAAAAGTCGAAATACATTTAGTCCAACAATAAATTGTTAATAATTTCATGCATATATTTCTTAATAGTTTTCAACTTTTTATTCTATAAGTAATGGTTTTTATTTAAATTTCGACAAAACGGATGATTATTTTTCACATGTTATATGATTATGCAAAATGTGTATGTGGCAGGAATTGTGATAATGTTGCAACTACGAAATATTGAGGGACATATCAATCATCGTGTAAAATATCAACTGTAGGATGTGGTGTGACTGTTCAGAAAAATGGTGTGAGTGATAGTGGGGCTAACAATATCAGTTTTCTATCTTCTCTCTGTTATACCTCTTTCTCTCTTGCTGGCTTTTCCTTATTTTCTGTATAAATAAGCCTGAAACAAAATGACGAAATCACTGAAACATTCGATTTTATTCATTGATAACGATAATCTGCGCAGTATGTATATATACTGCTAAGTATGACACTGCGCGAGAGAGATAGAGAGAGACCAGCAAACATGTATTTTCTTATATCTTGCTTAGAATTATTGTTAACAAAAACTCGTATTTCGCCAGAAAGTAACGTCAATTAAGTCTGAAAAAGGTGTAACGAACGTGTAGCATATATTTATATATTGCATCTAACAACACATTTAAAAACGTACAAAGTAAACATATTATTGAAAGATAAATCATCACTACTTGTATATACGCAATATTACTTGTTATGATTGTTTTGGGCATGAAGAAGACTTCCACATATATTACTTGGCAATCATACTAAATTCACACATGTTATATTATCCCTTTTCTGATTATTTCGAATATGTATATTCAATTATATTCAACTATATAACTCTGTGTGCCTATGCTATACTTCTTTATATTTTCGTCTGTCTTATCGAAAATACAGTTTCACTATTCTCTAAAAAATAATACATAATAACATGTTGTGTATTCACACTTTTAATTTGGTGTTCTATTAACTTGTATATATTATTCATCATTTATAAACTGTATAAAAATAAATCGCTCTCTAAAAAAATTGTCCGCAATAACAAGTTAATATACAGTTAATACTGCTGTTAAAATTACTATTACTGAAAGTTTCAAGTAAAAATACTTTTTAGTTTGTTGTATTATTAATTAGTAGGCCTATTAGATATTACTCTTTTAAATGTACTTGTGTTACAAAAGGTGTTTTTTTGTTTGGTACTTAAGAACCAATATATGAACCATCATTTTCAGATAGAGTATTATAGTAAATAAATGGTTGACATTTGGTACAGACCACACACCATAAACATTCATACTATGACAGCAACTTTATATTATTAATACCATATTTCATTAATAATATACATTATATAATATTATTGTTATTATTGCTATTTTTTTCAAATAAATATACACCACCAAACTTGTACAGTTATATTGAACGAATATATGACAAAAGATATCAAATCAAAAACTATATAGCAAGGTTATATTCATAGGAAAACTTTTTATAAAAAGACTTTAAAACATTAAACTTTTTTTTTAAATTAGATTTTGTTATATGGGGAAAATGTTACTAAAATTTAAAAGAGGATGGAAACTCAGCCAGGTGATTGTTCACATCGTCATAAAATGAGATAGTATATGATATTCTATATAGTATTCTATATAGTATATGATATTCTATATTTATATATTGAAATCCACGTTACCTTATATTTCCTGCTGGTTTCATGATAATTTAATTGTTTTTATTAAAAACAAGTACATAGGTTAATAGAAACATTACAAATAGCTAACATAAACAGTAGAAGGTAATACACATAATTAAAATAAACTATGAAACCAATTAATGGAGGTTATTTAAAAATCAATATAAATAGACAGGGTTCTACCAAGCGTTATCTTTTTTAAATTCTATTAATTATTTGTTTTACCACGTCGAAATTGCCGCATTTATTGTTGACAATACTTAACCCAACCTATAAACTTGCTTCATATCCGTATTGCGGATATATAGTTAACACCATAATGTTCAATATAGGTTCTATTCTATAATTAAATATGATCACACAGAAAGAAAAGGCTCTATATACTAAATATTTAGAGAATATAGCTGACAAAATTGCACTTTAGCAACCCCACTCAGCCGTGTACCTTTCTTCTATATACGAGCCTATAAGTGTTCACAATATCGCATTTATTTTTGCCGAGATCGCGGATATATTGATCGAAGAGAGGGGGGAACTCTTCAGTTCTCAAAAAATCCTTTGGAATCAAAGCGCGCACACACACACACCATATATATGTAAAGCAAGCTGTAATATTAGAGTGCTCCAAATGCTCTAAGATTTATGATCAATCGTTACAGAAAATATAGAGCAAGAGCGAAGATGATAGACAAACAAACACGGCGTATAGACGTACGAGTGAAGGGGAAGAAAGCGCCTGAGTGGGCTTTAATCCAATGTAAATCAGATCAGAAGCCCCTATATAGTATAGATTATCTAAATGTTATCCTAATTATACAGAGACAATGTTATATACATATATGTATATAAGCTCTGATTGAGAATGTTGACCTCGAGCAAAGTTTTACTAAGACACGGGGAAGAACATATTTTTAAATCCTGAATCCACGTCCGTTTTAGAAGTACAGCAGCAGCAGCTTATTCAACATATAAGCAATCGACTTTTTTTCTGAGTTTTTTTTAGGAAAGAAAAGGAATACATGTCCACTGTTGTTTTGTATTCGCGCCATGTATAACATGTAGTATACAATATACGGTTAAATATCAACGTTTAGAACTCGTTTGACACGGGAGGGAATCTTGTTTTCCACTCATTTGGGGTGCGTTTGCTCTGATATATTGTACATCTTTAAGGTCATTTATGAAGGAGGAACATAAGTTAACGGTATAGGAGAGGTTTGACCATTATGCAATCGATATTTGGTAGGATATTTAGGCACACTTCACTGGACAAGTCATAGACGCTTGCATACGTCAAGCAGATATCGCTAGACAAGCTATCACTACTAATAAGCTCTGATACAAATAACGATACAAAAATGCCGAGGCTAACTTGCATATTAAATAAATAAACTAACCTTATTTTAATTGTTTCACTCTATTTAGAAAGTTTTCAAAATTTATGATAAATGCAAAAAATATATATATATCTAAGTTGAGAGAAAAAGGGTAATATATTGTATTTTGTGTTTTTTAAATACATGTAACAAACAAAATCGATTATTTAATGATTTAAAGCAAATCAAATGCATTATAAATCGATTAAGAGCAAAATCGATATGGAGGTATCCGAAACATAAACAAATATTAACCATTATTTGTACAAAATGTATGTATTTTTTTTGAAAATAATCGTATAATAGACATGCAAAAATATTGCTATGTAATTTAATCTGAGACTAATATTTATGAAGTATTTCTATTGTTAGACTAAAAACATATTTCTAAACATACCATACATATATCCATATTTACCGGACTATTGTATAATAAGTGTATATTCCTAAACATAATAGGCCTATATCCATATTTACCAGAATATTTTATAATAAATGCATTTTAATCCAATTATCACATATTTTTATTTTTAAAATACGTCTTTGTAAATAATACGATTTTTCAAATACGATATTTTGAATAAGACTAATTTCCATACGACATTTTCATATAGGCTAAGGCTAATTTTCATACGACTTTTTCATATAAGACTAAATAATTATTACGACAATTTCATTAATACTTTTTAAATACGATTATATAAATATGACTTTTTAAATATGACTTTTTCAAAATGACTTAATTATGTACGACTATTTAATTGTTACGACTTCTCACCATGGATCCATCTCATTGGCTCATTTAATTAGTCATGCATGTTATTTGTGCGTTTAGGTAAATGGCCAATCTCTGCAAGACTTGGATAATCACAGGGCGGTACATATTCTGAAAAACGCGAGTCAATCGGTCCATCTACGTTTAATTCGCTATCGAAGTGGCCTGGTGTTCGATCAACTCCAACAAGCAGGTACTGTTCATACATATATCGGAACAATAGGAGTTTGAATACTCCCTCCTTAAGTGTCCCCTTCCTTAGAGTGAAGTGTCCACCCCTTACTTAGGGTGAAGTCTCCCCTTCCTTAGGGTGAAGTCTCCCCTTCCTTAGGGTGAAGTCTAC
>JAUZND010006568.1:0-10714 GCA_034780555.1 Coelogynopora nodosa
TACATTATATGCTTACATTATAGTTTTACTTAAAGTTTCATAATAGTTTCTATCTTTACTTCATTAACATTTTACTAATTTGCATACAAACAGTATTATATATAGACAAGATGATTCTCAATTATTATATTGGAATTTATTGTAAAAAAGTCTTAAATTTACTATTATTCAAAGTATTTCATGATATTGTGCAAACATGTTATATTTAGCTAATTTAAACATTTCAATATTTCGCAAAGAAAAAACTTCTTATTGTAAATAAAACATTACATTTCTTTATTTACAATTAATGATTTCGTGTTTCGATCATATTTTGGAACGTTAGGTGATAGAAAAACGTTATTCAAAATGTGATTTTTTTGCCAGTATTACCGACCTTTTATACTAAAACCTTCACTAAATCGCTCAGAATCAATACCTCCAAGTTGCGCCAGTCGATTATTGTCTTTTGCCAATTTTGTTTACAACAAGCCGCACACTCGTCGCCAGTAAATGTGTTTACAACAAGCCGCACACTCGCCGCCAGTAAATGTGTTTATGGTGTCCACAAATTGCTTTTCCACAAGTCCAACTTCCCAGTCTTAATACTCGTTCAAAGTGATGGAATTTTAAAGATCAGTTCCGTATTTTGCAGCCGTTCCATACTCGTCCACGTTTCTTGGTACAGTAGTAGAACGTAAAAGAGGTCTTCATTTCGTTCCATCGAGTATGTTTTATGAGGTATCGTACATATATATATATATCAATGTATAGATTTGCATATTTAGCAAATTACTTTTAGTCTGTCATTATTTGAATAAACTTTCGTATCTTTAAACAACTTCCTCAAATCGCTGTTCCTGATTCATGTATCACTCTTACTGCATGTTTCAAACTTGTTGGCAAAGACGTCTAGGGTACAACCATGTTGTGGGGTTCATTTATACTTAGTGGCTTGATCAAAAATAATTCAAAATCTTACAATTAGTCTCAAAAGAATCGTATAAAAATTATTTAATATCTTTTGTTGAGTATTTTTTCCAACATACCTGTTAAATTCTCTCATATAGGTATCTTTATTTGTCTAAAATCTTTCCAATGTAATTAAAATTATGCTCAAATTATGTTCCGTAAGTGAGTAGATTGTTCTTAAATTTAATTTAATTTTATTTACTAATGTTAATAATTTACATTTTAATAGGAAACATTCTAAATTTGCGCATAAACGAAAATTTCGCCTTCCACCATAAATATATTGTAGATCCGGCCATGGGTTAGCATAATGATGGCGAAAGGACGAATACCAACGTAATATAGTTATTTTTTGACATAACAACAACAATGCATTTTTTCCATACGTTATTCTGTATTATACTACATTATATTGTGCAGTATTTATGTACCCAAATATAATTGTCGATTATTTTAGAAGCCAATTATAATTTAGATGATTTTACAGTTATATCCGCATAAAACTAAAAATTGAAAAATACGTATTCTTCCTTTTGCCACATCGCCAGTGAATTATGTTTTTCTGTACAGCAAGTTATGCTGTCCATAATAAATATTACGCTTTCTTGTATCAGAGACCAGGTGCAAGATGCCGTTTACGTACAAGGGAGTTACTTATGATAGATGTACAGATATGGACAGCGATTATCATTGGTGTTCATTAACTTCGGAATATAAAGGATACTTTGCTTACTGTCTCTACACGAAAGGTGAGTTTTCTGTGTATGTTGAAAAGTTGAACACATTTGTTGGAGTTGAAATGGTTAAGAAGGCCACGTTATTTAAGCAGAATATGTGGTATGTTTTTGTATATATGACATTTATTTTCGGGATTTAGTGAGTCTTGATAAATGAGGGGTAACTGGAATAAATTATGTACAAAATTGCGGTTTGTTAGGTAGAAGGCAATTTTATTTATTTAAAAAATTAGGATTATTATTCGTAGTATTATTGTGGAATCTTTGATTGTTATAATTACATATAATGAGTATCTGGATACCATCAACTGATTAACACAAATCCCTTTTTTTCTACAAAAAAATCTACAAAAAAGATATTTGTAAGTAATCGTTGTTGTAATAGTCAGATTTCATTCAGTGCATAGCTTCAACAGGGTCTTCTAAATGTCAATATTTTATCCTATTTTATTAAAAATACACGAATTCCATTAACATATTGTATATCTTTATAACATACATAGGCCTACACATGTTCACTAGACTTATATTGACTCCTTGTGCAGATACCAATCCGAAGTGCGCCTTTCCATTCTTGTACAAAGGAGTAAACTATACTCGCTGTATCACTCATGGGAGAGATGTCTCATGGTGTTCGCCTGATATAACATACACGAAATTCTTCTATCCATGTGCAGATGTTAAAGACAGTAATTATATTTAGACATTAATTAATTAATTAATTAATTATTTATTTTATTTTTTAGGCATTAATTAATGCCAATATTTAACATATAAATAACGTTCAGATGTTTATTTGAACAAGATGATACAGGTCAAATCAAATCAAATCAAAATCGCATATTAACACGTTGTAGGCCTATCTAATTCACAACAATTATCATTTAACATTTATCTAATTTAGTTATATATTTATTTATGTCATGTATATAAATACCTTAGTTTATCTAGAGATAATTGTGTAAATTGAATTTCTATACAAATACATTCTGTAGCGTATACAACACAACATTGTTTTTCTTTCAAATTTCTCCTTTTTCAGGTTTCTTGTTTTATTCACAATTGATTTGCATTTGATTGTGTTATTCTTGCATTACCTTTATATTCCTTACGGCATAAGCTTAACCTTCTGTGTTGTTTCCTGCTTGAATGAAGCCATTGCATGCAACGCATATGCATTTTACCAGTATTGTTTCCTGCTTGAATGAAGCCATCGCATGCAACACATATGCATTTTACCTGTATTGTTTTCTAGCAAGGTCAATGATATGGTCAGGCGTTAGCCTAGAGAAGGAATCATGTTATTGATTATTTTAATTAACTAAATTACATTTTATTAAAAAATAACTAATTAGGGTAAATTTTTCAATCTTATTTATTTTTAACCCAAAATATCAATCTGAACCGTATGTTTTTTTGTATTTAATAAATACAGTATGTTTACCGAGATTTTCATAAAGTGACAATTAAATGAAAATGTTTTTTTAATTTTTTATTTATTTAATAAACCCAATAAACAATGCGGATTAAAATATTGATCCATTTTAAAACATTACCAATCTATGCCCTGGCCTGGTAAATACATATTAAACTGTTTACAATTAATGTAGCTGTAAGAGCAATTATCGTAAGATATTTCCATGAGAAAATTATATCTTGAAGCATTAATAACAATAAACGTAATACGTTAAAGATTAAGTATTTATTATAATTTAAAAAACTGTTATTGCAAAGTTTTAGTATTATTTTAATAGTTTTGTTCAGTCCTTCTAGATATAAGTTTTTAGAGACATAGTTTTACAATATCAATAATAAAGCATCTTATATTTATACTTTTTTCAGAATACAATAAACAATGCATGTTTCCTTTCAAGTATGTCATTGGAAAAGATGGCACAACCAAGGAGATGAGCTCTTGTTCTGAGTTTGGAAGAATTAATAAATTTTGGTGCTTTGCTGATGGCACAATTACAACGCGGTGGCACTATTGTGAAAATTCACGATGTTTGTGATGTTGTAGTTTTTGCAAGTTCTACTTAAAATACAATACATGCAGTTAGAGAATATTGAATTCACTTAAATCTACTCAGTATAGTACCATATTTAACACTAATATAAATGTTACAGTATAACAGTAGTAAGACAAAGATTTACTACACAACCACACGATGAATCATCACCGAAACCGAAACAGATGAAGAAACACCTATACCTCAGTTTTTGTTTCGATTTATTACATTTCTAAACAATTTCAACTTTTTGAATTTTCGACAAATCGTATCGCGTTAAAGTTGTCAACAGTTTTTATATGACATTTATTTCACTATAATCTTTCATGATTAACTTTTGTTTAACATATAAAGTTGCGCGGCATATACTGAGAAGCGGAATTATATATCCCATCCGTGTAAGTATACGTGTTTGTTATATATTTAACTATATTATTTATAAATATCATTTCAATAAATATATATGATCTGAACGAAATGAATGAATAGGAATAATACCTTAATCAGGAATTATTTGCGGTTGCGGAAGCTGCTGCGGGTCGTTTAATATTAATTGAATTGAAATAGCGTTTAGCGAACCCATACCACTGAGAGTTGTGCCCTAAACTAGATCCTACTTAAGGAGGCTCCAGCGCTAGTTTTTTTTAATACCCCGTTACACGTATTTCATTAAAATATGTATTGTCATTGTAACCGACATGTAGAAAGCATTGTACATAACGATATACTTATAAGTTCTTCACAAGATATTCATAAGACCCTCTCGATGGATGATAGTCCTGGCGTTTCCCCAATTTCTTCAATTCCTACACTAAACAATTACACCTTGAGCCAGCTGTAACCCCAAATATTGCAAAAATGATCAATACTTTTTAATAATA
This sequence comes from Coelogynopora nodosa, assembly GCA_034780555.1. Taxonomy (NCBI): domain Eukaryota; kingdom Metazoa; phylum Platyhelminthes; order Proseriata; family Coelogynoporidae; genus Coelogynopora; species Coelogynopora nodosa. The sequence goes on from JAUZND010006568.1 coordinate 4,579, forward strand.
TGCTTTTATGAAATGTGCATAACATTATTTGACCTGTTATGTGTTAAACATTGTATAGATCATAAACATACATAATATATATACTAATATGTAATTATAAAGTATTCAGGTGTCCTTAAAAGTAGCGTCATATACAATAGATGATCAGCAGTAATGCAGAACGCATGCTATAAACTAAATCGGCATTCTAATACTACTAAATTCCCAGGTCTAGTGCATAACGCGGACTAACTTAGCACCCCGTGCTAACTTCCCTAAATATTTAGCCCTGGATAGTCAGTGCCAGTGCTACTGTAACTTGGTGCTAAAGATTAATTCCGGCAAACAAATGCATTATTTAAGCAGATACAAAAGGTTTTTTTAGCAATTTGTTTTACACTTTTTTTACAATTTTGTTGTAAAATATATTTTAAAATTTTTTTTATATGTTATTTGTATATTTTTTTCTAATTAATTTTTTTTTATAAAAGATATATTATTTCCATATGATATAGCATGTTTTATATAATTGAAAAACAACTTTCTTCAATTTTCTCTTGTGAGAGTGTTCATTGTACGACTGCAACTGAAACTACATGAATGTGTCTGTCAAATGGGGCGTTTGAATTACTCTTATTAATACGTTTTTATGTCAACTTTTGTTTGGGCTGTTAGTATTGTATTCAGTGTGAATTTCTTGCTATCTTTTAAAATACAAGCCTTACTGTCCACCTTTGATTATGTTAGATAAATATCATTTTATTAGGACGATTAGTGTTTTAAACAACATGATGATAATTGTTTAGAAAAAAATTATTTTTATTAAACATTATATTACATTGAAATATGTACATTATTTTTAATTAAGTATATTTATTATTCATGCGTAATTTAGTTATTTAGTTTAATAATTTATTTATTTAATTTATTAATTAGTTAGTTAGTATGTATCCATGAATACTATTTCCAAAACATTTTCCTATTTCAATATATTATGGTATTCTCAAGATATGACTGGGTAGGAGCAGTCGTCAATAGGGCACAGTGTATTTTCAATATCAAAATCTGACTTATGCTTCTGACAATTTTGAGTAACGCAATTTCCCAGAATCGCTATATCATTTGTTCATAATATATAATATATATAATCATAATATTATAGCGTCCAGCAACGACAGAACGCTCATTATAATTTCGAACAGAAAACATGATCATGCTTGTCACATAATAAATTGTTCATCTAAATTATTCATCTGAATTATACATAAAAGTTAACAGTAAGTATTTAGTATTTAGTAAACATTGCATATAACACAGGCTAAAAACATATACAAATTTGTCTTATATATATGTTTTATAGTGGGCTTTTGTTATGGCGGGTTAAAGTTAAAGTTAAATGTAAATGTAAAGATTAACATTATTAGATGAACAGGTATATATTAGTAGGTATTGAATGTTTTTTATGGTATACATATAAATAGTAGCTACGGTGCCCCTGGTCGCGTCCACTTAGCTAGAAATGTTTCCTTCTTCGCTAAATTTGTCGATAATATACAAGGACATATGTATGTATATCACATTGTTCAACAATGCTTATTGGGGTTGGTTATAACCAGATTAATAATGTTTATAAATTATACGAAATCCGAACAGAGTTTTTAATTATTTTATTATAAAGAGGTTCTGCTGTAACTATATTCCACATTTTAGCTATATCAGATAATATGAAGTATGTTTTTCTAGAGGGGGGTGTAGTTCCCTGCCTTTCCACATCCACGAATCACACCCTTAAAAGTGTCCACGAACAGTGTTAATCTGGCATATGATTTTGTGATTTTAAATTACAATCTTTAACAGTAATATGTTTGTTTTTATTGAAGTATTCCACATTGATACCATTTCACTTTCTTAACTTTCTTTTTCATTCTTCACATTACATATAGGGGACATTCTAAACATCCAGAGAGGAACCAAGGTCTCTGTTCAGCGCGATTCATAGGATGATGCGTCAAGCAAAACGGTGTTCGGCTCTGCAGAAGTTGAAGGTCATAAAGATTGCAGTAAACGTCTCAATTACAGTAACAGTGCAGTGATAGTTACAGTGTGTTGGCGCAACTGTTGATGATTGGTTACTGAACTTTATAATATTATTTTTGGGAGTTATGTAACTTTGTACAATAAGTTGATTGGTTGTTTTTCAAAGTGTGTGATCATTTGCATATGTTAAAGTAAAAACAAGAAATTAAGTATTTTGAAGAAGTAAAGTTAGAAATGTGCTGTTTAATTTTTCAATTAATAGTTAAATTTAGTTTTTGAAATTTGTTTTCTTTATTAACCAAATCATAAAAAACCTTTTCAATCGCCGAAATATTATAATTAATTAATTTATGTTAAATTTTAATTTATAAATCGCTTATCATAGCAGCGATGTTGCTACCTTTATATATTTTATATATTGTAGCTTATACTTTATATTATTTCACAGCATGGTTTACATGCCATATGCATTTATGACAAACTATTACTCTATGGAGTAGTTATTATGGACTGAAATAACATGTTTAAAAGTAATGTTAAGACGTTACATTTTCCAAGTATACCATTTTTATAATGTACTGTGTTTTATAAATAATATGATACTGTAGGAATATATATGATTTCCTGACAGCTCTGTGTATTTTATCTTTCTGAATTTGCTAATATGTATGATATGTTTTTGAAAGCCAAGGGTAAATATAAAAAATACGGGTATTCCTACATGTCTTTTATAAAGTTTTATTTCATGTTTCTTAATGTTCTGTATTTTTGGCTAAACTGGATTCCATAAAGTAATTGATTTATTATATAAGTTATTAGCAATACACCATGCCATTACTGATTTATGTATCATATTTCGAGATAGGATTACGCTGTGTAATGTTAGGTTCTGTTATTGTTTTGCTTTTATCAATCAGTATATATGTTAACTAAATAATAATATAAGTTGAAAGTTGCCTCCATAAGTGAATTGTAATTATATAAATTTAAAATATATATTAATTTGTAATTGTAAAATGTAAATATCTAAAAAACAAGTGTATAAAACGGCTTTAATACGTTGTCCATAGTCATCAGTAGTCTTTCTAGTCAACATTTTGCAGGATGGAACAGACGCAGCAAAGAATGTAAAACTTTGTACAAGAACTCTTCAATATTCAATTCGTGGGCACAATCTTGCCTTAAAACCTTAAAGCTGACCACTATTTCCTGAATCTTCATTCCACCATTGAGTCAATGCTTCTTAACAAAGCATGTTCTTGCTACTTCAGTTCCAGGTTAGCATTGCTGTACAGCTTGAACTTCATTGAATCCTGCCTTCGCATTCTGTACTTTTTCTGTAAATTTCTACCAATCCTTTTCCCAGTAAATGTGTTCCTGGCCTCGCACTGCTTATTGGTGCGCACACCGCGCGATGATTTCATCAGGCGATCAATACTACTTTCAAAAAAGTTTTATTGAAAGTAGTATTTCATCTTATCCCTCTATGTTTACATTGAAATTACGTCATGCCAGTGACGTAAGTGAAACCGAAACTGAAAGTGAAACTACTGTATAATAATTGTATAAGATATGTAATTTGTGTTAGAGCTCATATTTTTTAGACGTATCCTGCTAGCGTATACAGCTAATTTTATTATTTTTTAAAAACTTGTGTCAAGAATATAAGATATTTTTAATGTATTGTTATCAATTCTATTGCAATTGATGGAGATTTCGTGCTACGATTTATTTATTTATCAATTTTTTGAAAACTCGCGCTGGACGCATACAATATTTTTATATCATTCTAGTGTAACTGATTCTGGTGTGAATTGAAATATAAATACAATTTATGGGATCAGGACATTTTGCCTACGCTGAACGTGACATATGACAGAGAGAATGAAGAACTGACAAAAAATCTAATTACATAACAATTTTATAGTGAAAGAGGTTTAATATTCTGTGAAATAATTGAACATAATCCTAGTAGAAAAGTCTGTGAAAATATTTTTAAAATTCGAAAACCAATTAGTGAAATGTGTTAGTTTAATGAGTAATTCATTGGAGTCAATTTTCCCATCGGAAAATGGATTTTACCATATAAATTTGCCAAATATCATTAATAAATTTATATATACTTATAACTCATAATGTTTTAATATTCACTTAGATTATATAAAAAATTTGAAAACATCAAATTTTGTAATGTATTGACACACATGACTTTCATTTTAAATTTATAATATACTTAAATTTTATTGTTTTCATACTTACTTATATTTTAGGAAATATAATAATAATAATGAATGTTACTTTTCGAATATTGTATATTTAATAGAGCAATATTATATTTATATATAACAGTAATAATTACAATATCAAGAAATTGTATTAATTATTTTAAAGACAACTTCAATAGCTTCAGCAGTGTAGTATTTGTTGAAAAAAGAATGCACATCCTTTCTATCCCCGCAAGCTTATTGTTTAGTATTCTTTAATATGGGAAAATAGTATGTACAAATTACATGACTATCAAATGAATCACAACAATGATTCAAAATAAAGTTTATATGATGAGATTCATCAAGGTTTTCGAAAGCATTGCAAGGCTACATACATATCTGTGTCGATATCAAGTACAATTTGTGAGACCTAATTGTCATCGTTCAATGAGAGACGTATCGGCACTGAGCAGGCTTTTGATAGGAGTGATGAGTTTGTCTCTAATTGATTGATGGATCAAATGCAATAATTGATTCCGTGAGATTGTGCAGAAACTGAGACTTTTTCCAACACCAGTGTCGGATCAAATAGTGTCGTGTCGAGATAATTGATCAATTATTATGAAAGGGGTGTATTGTATGTGCCGACTTTATGTTATGTAAGTAGAACTCCTGAGTGATAAGTTTGTTGTCTTCATTATGGCCGTTCACAATGGTGAATGTGGTGGTTCAATAAACTTCAAGTCTAGAGTGTTTGTCATCTCATTTATGTTACACATTATCAAAGATATTAATGTGATTTTTGTTCTTAACCATAAAAGATATAAGTAAGTACTAATTTGTTTATACATACACCTCCCAATAAGATTCGATTATTTAAAAAAATAAAGGTTGTATGTATAATTCAGTTGATCAATCTCATATATTTTTTCGTAACTAGAATATTATGTGTCCAAAGATTTCCATACATTTTAGGAAACATACATAATAAATAAATAATAAATAATAATAAATAAATAATAGTAGAATCAATAATTACGAAAAGTAATTTTCAATACAATTCGGTACATATGAGTCAGCATTTTGACATGTGAGTAACTATTTTTCAATATATCGCACATACCATTATTAAGTATAATGCGTTAATATACATAGGTAATAGAGACAATAAGCACCACATACAGTAGTTAAAGGTCCTTGAATAAGCCATTGATTAGAAATCCATCCACGAATGCAATGTCTATTCATCCAGAGTTGAAGACAAGGGGTGTCGGTTCTGTTGTAAACGATTCAAACTTAACACTTCTTTCTTCACGATTATATCTCCCAGATAGATTGCGTCCAAGTGGAGTACATTTGAGATGAAGTGGGGAGTTGTTTCAATCGGTAGATTCCAAAAACTTAGTTTTTATGAAAATTGATAATTTTTATTGACGAGAAGATTGATTTCCTGAATAGTTAGCATTAGCCCTTATAGTCGACGAGAACGTTGCGTGGACGTATAATTTACACTTTGCAATCAACTATCGCCATAATAATGACATGTATATACTACTTGCGTGTGCAGCAGCGAATTTATGCTCCAATCGCAGATTGAGTTGAGTATATGGTCTGAGCATGTGGTTGAGCATGGTTTGTCAGAGACAGATCGGCTGTCACATTGAATTCGTATAGAATGTATGTAACCACATGTAGCATACTCCTCAAGTGTAATACCAAAATCTTCATTCCGGTTAAAGCGCACGAGACTTTGTAGAAGAGTCATATATTTACGAACACACAAGCCGTTAGGGTAGTCTGAAGCTAAAAGTCTGAAAGGTAGACTTCTTCTTCTTTTTCCGGCTATGGACGGTAGTCCATATCGGAGCGTTTGTGGCGCCCAGTCCTTTTGAGGAAGCGGACTACTGCGTCAG
>JAUZND010006569.1:0-10714 GCA_034780555.1 Coelogynopora nodosa
TATATTATCTTTGTTGCTATATTTGTTTTGACATGATAAACACCATAGACACCACTACATATGTTTTATGTTCCATATTGCATTTGCAAAAACTTTAATAAACTTATTCATCATTTATACCTTTCTACCTATCTTTGTATCTATTTAATATATTAGAGTAAAATAATTAGTGATAATTTTCTAATAAAAGTCATTATCTTAGTCATTTAATAAATTTTTTGGTCAGTAAAGTTTGATATAAATTCTTTAAAATATTTAGCTGAAAAGCGTGGGCACCATGATATAGATATTAAAATATACTTTTGTAAATGACAGTAGATGTAACTATAACCAACATGTATTGTGTGAAACATGCCCCCTATGTGCATTACTGTTTTTCAGAAATGGTTTTTTAAAAAACATTTCAATTATACTCTGCAAGTTAAATTTATGAAGTAGAATTTGTTATTATGCCTGATTCAGCTTTAGTATGTTATGAGTTCATCAATGCATGGTTACAAACATCATTCATACAATTTTTCCAAAATAGATAACAATATATATTTATAAAATAATTTTATTAAACATATATAGTAATATTTTAGACCATCATTGTTTTGTTCTTCTTATTTTACAGATCTACTCCAATTATATATACTATTTAAGTGATCTGATCATCTACTTACCATTCTTTTTTAGTTTCATAATAAACTGTTTATTTACAGCTATGCAAATTGATCTACAAACAACCAACAATATATAAAATAATATAAATTCAACTTGGAATATTGATTCTCTAGAGTAGAGATTTATATATTTACTAACATTTTAAAAAGCTGATTAGATACCAAAACATTCTGATATATATTTTTTCAAGGTTCTAATTATAATAATCTTTTAAATAATGTTAAACTCAATCACACTATTCTATTCAGAAATTGTTTACAAAAACAAAATTATTCACTTGTTAAAGACACTCGAAATGTCATGACTTTAAATTGTTTCACATACCCAATAAAGTGTTTTTACATGCTACTTTATTTTTATTTTTAAAATTATTTAACTTCATGTTTTATAATTGTTTGGATAGTTGGAACAAGTTATAGGATACATTAGCATTACAGTTTTTGGTAATCATACATTGTATTTACATGTAATAAGCATGTTGATACATGGTTCATTTTACTTTAATGTAAATAATTATTTTAAGTTAACTTGATAATTGAACCAAGTACAATTTGCAGTTGTACATATGATCACTGTTTTGTATTATTATATTATATAAAAATAATTGATATTTAATAATCTTTTTTAACTATAAAAAGCATTTTACAATATATGAGATTATGTGTTTTAAAATAAATATATATATTTTTAATAATTATGAAAAAAAATAATGTTAACAATAAATTAATTAAAGAATGTTTTTACTAAGATCAACATAAAACATATTAAAAGGAACAATTATCAAAATAATATTTTTTGTTTAATTTTAAAATATTTTTTGGGTTCTGTATTATATTCTTTATTACTCAATGACACAATATATTACTGACAGTTCAAAGTCACCTTTTCACCCTCCATTATATCATTCAGTAGTTTCATGATAACACATTAATTTTTTAACCTTTCTGAACTTTAGCACTGAATGTTGTATTTTCTTTGAATCAATTTGATATTAGTAAACAAAATGGGTTTTTTTGTGGTGATTTTGGCGAAACCGAATGAAATGTGGTCATTTACTATACTATAATGTGTGCACTATCTCCAGGTGCAATGGCCACTGTAACCACTGACTACATCTCCTGCAGTGTCAACAAGGTCCCTGGCTGCCTCGACTGGGGCCGCCAATGGCTCGCATTCGGTGTCAGTCATTCCATCGCTCTCTGTCAAGTCTCCTCAGACAGCAGATCCATCCGCCACACCCTGCCTGGACACTTGGCCCGAGTGAACTGTGTGTGCTGGGTGACGTCATCAGTGCTGCTGTCAGGTGGGCTGATTTCAATACACTTCAGTGTTTGTTTGGAAAGTGCAGTCCTCATAAACTTTCTATAATATAAGTTTTCTATTATAGATTATATATATTATATTATTTTCTATATTCTGTCGTAAACATGGGCAATATTTACTTGCGCTGCTTATTTACAAAACTCTAATGTTAAGTTTGAAATGTCATATACAATTTATGTTCTGTTTGTTCCTGTCTTAAACGCCTCTTTTAATAAAAGTTTGGTTAAATCTTTTAACTTAGGTTTTATTTTTCGATACCCTAATAACTTTAAATCCAATGTAGTCTCTAACTCTAGATAATACAAAATGTTCGACCAACATGGGTGTTTAAATTCCATGCAAAAATTGTGATACATGTTTCTAAACGTAACATAAAGCCGATATTGTTTAATACAATTCAAATAATGACCTCTTTGTTCATTCTTTCAATACTAATACTTGGTCATACTATTGATTTTAATTCTTCTTATTTAATTTATCCAATTAATTCCAATCTCCAAATTAGACCTGTTATGGAATCGTTTTATATTATTTAGTAAATGAAAATAAGAGTCTTAATATCGGTTTCTCTTGTGTTAACAATTGTATAGCGTCTAGTCTCGTTAGTTGTATTAAATAAATGAGTATTTCTTCTCTCTGCCATCCTGTGTAGGCTTTTCTCTGGTTCTTTGTGTCTTATGTCCCAAATATAAAGTGTGTGTTCCTATGTCGTCCTGTCTTCCGCTTTTTCATTGGTCCTTCAATTGTATTCTTTGTGAAATTGCAATCTACATATCCTTCTACCTATTTTTACTGTGGTGCATTCCATCTTGATGATGATCTCTTTATGAGATCGAAACGTTTACTTTAATAAATTCGTTTCTTAATTAATGTTTGTTTTGTGGGTTTTTTCTAATCATAATTATCATATTGATAATTTTCTATACAATTGATTGTTGATTGAAAAGTTCGATATCTGGAAGTGTTGAAGTTGTTTTCAGTTTGTGTTTACGTTCTTTATATTCATTTTTATTTTATGTTCATGTTATATAACTATACTATATATTTATTTTCAATAAAAAGATCAAATGATTAAGAAAATATTTCATTTAGTGTAAAATATAATTTTTTCAGTAGCTGTTAACGTAATTCTTTTCTAACTAAATAATTTGATAACACACACAGTAGATTTCGATTCATTCACGAAAATATTAGAAAACAGTTTTTTAGAATATGTAAATTGATAACGTCATTTATTCCAAACTATGTGACCAATTTATCTGAAAATTTGCATAATCGATATATTATATATAAGTTAATTTTGAAAGGATCAGCTTATTTGGACGACTTAATTCTCAAATAAAATTATCAGCTGAAAAAACCTTCCTTCAATTAAACTGAACTTTGGTACCTAAATCACTTTATTTCAGGGGCTGCCGACTCTCGAGTCATTGTCTGGCAGAGTTCTGCAGTGGGAGCGGCCCCGCTCAGACAGTCGCATGTTCTCACGGGACACACCGGGTCGGTCAATTCAGTTGACGGTCTGCTGCACAGTTCCTCTGCTTCACACCTGATCGTTGCCTCTGCTGCTGTCGACTCAACCGTCAAGATATGGCGCATCGACCTGTCTGCAAGAACCGAAGACCGCACACTGGTGGGATGTCACCAGACACTGTCTCTGGGCAGTGGTCTCTGTCTCACGCTCAAGCTGACCTCTCTGTGCAATGAGGCAGCACAGCCGCTACTGGCCTGCGCGCTTGATACCTCCAAAGTTGGGCTGTTTGTGCTAGGGGAGGACGACATGTTCCTGCCGGGGTTGAGTCTCACTGGCCACGAGGATTGGGTGAGAGGACTGGACTTCGTCGAGTGGAACGGGGCTCTGTATCTGGCCACCGCTTCACAGGACTGTTACATTCGGGTCTGGAAGTTTGAGCCAGGTTCTACTGGCCAACATCAGCCCAGCGGCGAGCTGAAGATGCAGCCGCTGGTTGTGGATCACTCGGGTGGCATCAAGGTTACTCTGGATGGAGTGCTGTGTGGCCACGATCAATGGGTCCTGGGAGTGCACTGGTCGTGTCCGAGAAAGGAGGGGTCACCACAGCTGCTCTCGGCCAGTATGGACAAGTCGATGGTGCTGTGGTGTGTGGATGAGGTGTCCGGGATGTGGACGGAGGAGGTTCGTGTGGGGGATGTGGGCGGGAACACGCTGGGCCTGTTGGGGTGTCGGTTCTCGCCCGATGGGGAGTTCATACTGGCGCACGGCTTCCAGGTGAGAATCGAGCGGAGTTGTGGATTTTCTCTGCAGAAAGCTCTCTTACATTTGAATAAACTTTGAAAGTACTTGCAATAATATAATTACTTTATTATATCTATATCGGCTAAATTTATTCGGTTTACAGGGTTCCCAATGGGTACTTGTTTTTAAGAGCTCATTGAAAGGTGCTTGAATTTGAGAAGTGTCCTTGAAAAGCACTAGATTTTTAGAAATCTGAATAGTGCAAAATAAAAAATTGATAATTTTCTTTACTGAACGACACTTTTAAAGGTATTACCTGCAACAACACAATTAGCTACGCGTATTTATTTATTTGTATACTTTATCTATATTTTCAGATCAATGTTATCTGTATATTCACTGTATTGCTGTCAAAATATAGTGATATGTGGTTTATGGAAGTATTTTTAAAAGTCCTCGATAAATAATCAATAGTGCTTAAATTTTTATAAAATGTTCTTAAATTTGAAATTAGATATTGGTGGGAACCCTGGGTTTCCAACATTGTCCGATTTGTTTAAATCTGTTTAGACCATCGCACCGTATTTTTATTAAGTGTGAGCCTTTTTGGCTTGTCCTATTGTCTGGTACAAGTTCTCAGTGTTTTCATTCTTTCATTTGGTTGCCCTGGTTCCCACCATAAAGGGCGGCATCCACATGTGGTCCCGGCCCCGAGGAGGGGGAAGTGAGGTGTGGCCGGTGGAGGTGACTCCAGGGGGCCACTCAGAGGGGGTGGAGGAGCTCAGTTGGGAGCCGGAGGGGGGCCGCTATCTCCTCTCAACAGGGGGTGATCAGACGACCAGGCTGCATGGACCCTGGACCTCTGCCCAGGGGAGAAAGGGTAAGATTCGCTGAGTAGTAGGGTGATTGTCAATTCTAGGTCCCGGGGACCTTTTCCAAACTCTCTCCCAATCGATTTCTGCGATATGTTTATGCTTTAGGGTATGTCATTATGATTCAATTTGAGCTAAAATTGCCTTTTCAGACATTTAAAATAATGTCTATATCAAATAGTAATTTTACTTTTAATCTGATACTTTCATTAATCACTCACGGATAGCTACTATATTCTTTTTAAATTTCAAAATTAGCGTACAATTTTTTTTCTACTTTTTTGTCTTATGTATTGCGCGAATAATATAATTAGAATTGCCTTGAAAACAACACCATAACATAATAAATTGTTGGTGAATATTCAACCGTATAAGCTTCATTTCGATGTGCCAATTTTAAATCCTCGGCCTTCACCTCTCTAAGGCTAAATAAGCTTCTTAAAATGTCTGGAACTGCGAGGGTTACGTTTGCCAATTACTGGATCAATAATGTAGGGACAATCATTGACCCCCACAGATCAATAATGTAGTGACAATCATTGACCCCCACAGATCAATAATATAGTGGCAATCATTGACCCCCACAGATCAATAATATAGTCAGTGACACTCATTGACCCCACAGATCAATAATATAGTCAGTGACACTCATTGACCCCCACAGATCAATAATATAGTCAGTGACACTCATTGACCCCCACAGATCAATAATATAGTCAGTGACAATCATTGATCCCCACAGATCAATAATATAGTCAGTGACAATCATTGACCCCCCCCCTTAGCAACAACGGAGTGGCACGAGCTGTGCCGGCCCCAGATCCATGGTTACGACATGACGTGTGTCGCCTGTATGGACGCGCACAACTTCGTCTCCTCAGGCGACGAGAAGGTTGTCCGGGTGTTTCAGGCTCCGCGCAACTTTCGGGACAACTTCAGCCTCCTCACCGGGTGCAAACTCAGCTCTACCCGTGAGAGGGAGGATGGAGGGGATCGTGTTCCACAGGGTAGGTTGTGAACATCTTGTCTCTGTAGTTCTCAATTGTGTGGGTGGTATTAAGGGGTGGTATTCATAAAGCTTGGGAAAGAAAAGGAAAAGATTAAAAAAAAGGGTCGAGATTTGTTGAATTACGTAAATCAAGGGGAAATAGCCAGGCATGTGTTACTCAAGTGATCTGGCGGTCAAGATAATATCTCTGTTTAGGTGTTACATCAGTGCAATGAGGTCTATATAGCTTTATAAGCCTATATAGTGTAATTAGTCCGGTCTTACGTCATATAGCATAATCTGATCATAAGTTGATCTCCTCAACTTGGCGTCAGGGTGGCAACAGTGTTAGTCTGGCTAACGGAGAATTTCACCTTTTTTTTGGGTGCAATTAACTGTGTATAAAAACTATATTAATATTTAATGAATATGGTATGATATTATGCTCAATGAATAATATACAAATAGAAACAATATTAAAAGGTAACTTATTTAAGTTGTTTATGGAACTATAAAATCATTTTAATTAAACTTCTTCTAATTTTATTTACCGTTTATTTACATTTTTACTTTTAATCTAACTAAATATAGTTGCTTTAATTGAAATAAAATGTTTAAATTTTTCTATATGTAATTCTCTTGTTATTATTGAATTGAGTGTAATACCCTTAAGTCAGTAAGTGCATTTATAAATTCATTTAATATATTTTATCATGTGCCTGACTGCTCAGCCTAACAATTGTATTGTTTTATCAACATACTATAAGCCTATATGTAGATCATTTTTAAACAACCATTGTCACCATGTTTACTTAGACAGATCGAGTAATCTTTATACTTTATAAAATATTAACTGTAGCAGTCTTTTACAACGATTAATATGTTGCCTATAACGTATGTATATGTAGATCTTTCAGACACTATTATTTATCACCCAAGCTATATGGTTACTATTTATAGTCATTTCCAATTGTTAAATCCGGGATAACATAGCGAGACACGATGATGTCATACGAGTTCGGCAGATCACCTAGAGTCATATGTTTGCACACCTCGAATTTTAATTGTGCAGGAGAAAAGGGTTAGGAAAAGTAAAAGAGTTCCCCGATTTATGAATATTCACCCAGTATTAAAATTTCTCAACAAACAATTAGATGTATGTTGTTTAAATTTCTTTTTTGTTTAAATTTCATTATTCAATATAATACTTCCCTCAATTATTCCATTTCTTTCACGAAACATACGAACATTCACGGCACAGACTCCTTTCAGTTTAACATACGAAATACTTTTTCAATGTTCGCACTCTAAGAATTAATGATCTTGTTTGAATTTTAATATTATATTTATAAATACCTGTTTTTTGGGGGTAAAATTATGTTAGACTTTATATTACTTACATATTTTTATAAGTAGTATATATCAGATAAATGCAAAAATTCGTATTTTTAAAACAATTGGGGGACAGGTTTCTGAGGCTGTCATATTCTTACTAATGAAATTTGTGACTGTTTATATTTAATATGTTTCTATTAACTTCTAAATGTGTGAAATCTGAAACACCTTATTTTGTTTCGAAGACACTAAGAGAGAGTTGCTCAACTACGGAATGATCTGTACCCTACTATATGTATATATACAATAGGCGCCATGGTCTCGGCTCTGGGTCTCTCAAACAAGGCGGTTCTCGGCAGCGAAACGGTCGAGGCACAACTCTCAGCGATGGTTGCCGATTTGGCCATCCCGTGCGAGGACGTTCGCAATCAATACTCGCAGGCCTACTTCAGACCTCAGGTATGTGGGAGGACTCAGGAAGGGGGGGGACATCATTTTGCACTGTTGCAGGGGGGAGGGGGGGTTGATTTTTGTGAAGAATATTAAGTAATATCCAACCTGTGACTAGACAAGTGAACTTGTACCCAGAGATTTCAAATGTTGTCGTGGTATTTTAACTATTTTATTTAATTGAACACTTTTTGTTACAATTTTACTGTATCTTCCTGCTCAGCTGTTTCAAGCACCACCAAGCGAGGATCACCTGATTCAGAATACACTCTGGCCAGAAGTGAAGAAACTCTATGGACACGGATTTGAGGTAGGTCCTTCCGGACTTTCTCCGTCTGTGACCCCTTTTCTTTGGTTTAACGATAATTCCATCGATTTGTATCTATTTATTTTCTTATGTTATACATTCTTTTCTTGACTCGTCCCTCAGGTATTCTCCGTGGCAAGTCATCCAAACGGAGGTCTAATAGCCACGGCCTGCAAAGCTGCCAAACCTGAATTCGCTTCTATTCTCATCTGGTCCACACGAGATTGGAACATCGTTCAGGTGAGACCACCCCCGATCTCCTAATCTATCGTTGTCATTTCATTCTATATTCTTCTTTTTGACAGACTTTGACATTCCATCAGCTGACCGTTACTCAGATAGTCTTCAGCCACTCTGGACAGTCCCTATTGGCTGTGTCCAGGGATCGATCTTGGTCATTATGGCGACAGCAGGTTGATTCCGGTTTGTACCAGTTGGCGGGACATTCGGATAAGAAGACGGGACACTCACGGATCATCTGGTCTGCTGATTTTACATACGATGACCGGTATGTGGTTAATTCCTTCTTTCACTTGTTTTACACGTTATAACACGTATATTACTTGTTTATGTTCAAGTAGTATCTTGCTGTTGTTATTAATTTTATGGTTATTATACTTGTATATATTGTATATTTTGAATATATGCTTTTCATTTTTTTTATTTATTGTTAAAATGAAAATGATATAGAATATTTTAAATTTATATCACTTCCTTAAAATTTTTGTGGTACGTATGTTACTTGGTTGTTACTTGGTTGTTACGTATGTTACTTGGTTGCTACGTATGTCACTTAGTTGCTACGTATGTTACTTGGTTGCTACGTATGCTACTTGGTTGTTATGTATGTTACTTGGTTGTTACGTATGTTACTTGGTTGTTATGTATGTTACTTGGTTGTTATGTATGTTACTTGGTTGTTACGTATGTCACTTGGTTGTTACGTATGTTATTTTTTGAAAATGCTATTTTCTTCGGACACAAATTTTTTTATGTAAGTTTAACTTCAGATATACTATTATTTATATAAACACATTATAGCCATCTGAGAAATTGATTATTTAAATGTAAGGGGAGTATAATTAAGTTCTGTTTATTATAAATACTTGAGTATATTAACAAAATATTGTTTCTGGTGTATACCAACACTTAAACAACGGTTTTTAATATAATTTATACAATTTATAGACATTATTTGAAATGATAATTACACTAACATTCAACTTGATAAAAGCAAAGGAATTTCTGTGATGTTGCGAACAGATAAATACTAATATTGATGCAGTGATCGATATTTGTTTATAATATGTATATTGCCGCTAAAAGTGTCTCAAACTAACCACGAGAAAGTCTACTACAAGGCGAATATAATCATCTAAGTCTCTATTTGTTCATCTAATCTATATTCGAAAATTCAGTATCGCTATCGCTCAAACTATTTGCAAGTTGCAGGGAGGGAATTCCAGTAATATCGATTATTTACTACATGTTTGTTTTATTGTGAAACAAGCCACTACTATTGGTGTGATTAGATTATTGCAAGTCAGACCAAATAACCGCATCATTTAGATAAGAACATTTCAAATGTAAAATAGAGCGGATAACTTTGTCGTCTCAATTTGTTTATATCCGGATATCGTTTACAATACAAATTATCTTCTGTTATTTGAATTAAATAGGCGCTTGTTGTGTCATTAATTGCGCTCGTAATTATTTTGGTACATAGTCTCCACGTCGAGTTATGAAAGTGCTTTACCTTTAACAAAGCCGACTTCGCTTCTTGGTCCAACTTGAAATCTTCTATTTACATTTAAATGTGTCGAATCACACAAAAGACGTTCACTCTTCAAACTAACTCGCTGATAATTGAGCCAAAATCGTAATTATTACAATTTACTCTGCAGATACCTATTTGTGGTTGAGTTAATTTAGAACTTTTGTAATGTATAACCACACAATTGTACGTGACATTTTTATAATCCGAAATTTAATGTATCTTATATATAAATTGGAATGTGTAGAAATGGTTAAATTACTGAAGACTAGACTAGTTTAAAATGTATAATATATTTTCTAAATTACTATCATTCTATCATGTATACAATACACTGGTAAAACACATTTCAAATTGAATATTAATATTTGTGATTTTGGTTACGCTAAGTTTTCTGTTTAATTTGGAATCAGTATAATTAATTGAAGTAATTTGTTATTTTTCTATTATTCAATTTAGGTTCATAGGTGATATTATTGTTTTTTTAATAATGTTTAATGATAGTTTAACCTATTTAATTATATAATTAGACTTGTATTTCACATTATTCAAAATATATAAGTTACAAATATACTATTTGTGGGAGATAATGATGTTATCTATTTATTACCTACGTTAATTGTATTCATGATAAATGCCGATAATCAATATAAGCGCCCGATTATTTTCATGCATTGATGTCCGTAAAATCTCTTATTAGTATCATTGTCACCTTGTCACCTTGTACCGTCAGCTCGTGGGCGAGCTCTGGTTACCACATCTTTCGTCAGCGATCTCCATTCTT
>JAUZND010006570.1:0-10713 GCA_034780555.1 Coelogynopora nodosa
AGATGGGGGTAGGGAGATCCCGTCCCACTCATAGAACTAGAAGGTCCCACTACACGGAAGCATGGAATTAGCGGCTTCTAAAATAATTATTAAGAGTTTATTAATACTACAATAAGCTTACTATGTACAATAGAATATAATTGATACCATTGTTTCAATAAAATATAGCTAACAATATCACTAAATATGTTGGCATAAACATGGAAAACCTCTCGTATAAATGAACCAAAAATCCTAATTTGGGTAACTTTTACAGTGAAACTGAAACATAATTAGACAGAATAAATGAAATAGACAGTCAATAATAAGAAATAAAATATTATATTGATGTAACACATGTATTAAAACAAATTATTTTGTATCACTAAAATGGCAGAAAAGAATTGTTAATCTCAAATTTCTACATATTATTGATACCTGATTGTTATTTGATTGGTTGAATTGAAAGTTGGGAATCTAAACTTAAGAAGTCACGGCTGAAGTAACGTATTATATAGTGAAGCTTGTAATGTTATTAATCTAAACAAGCATAATTAATCTTTTATATACCATGCTAGGAAGCCTCTCAATGTTTTTAAATGTTAAAGTTCAACATTTTAAAAACACAAAAATTGTGTTCTTATACTCAATACTTTTCGAAATAAAATTAGTCGGATAATACAATATAGAATTTTTTTGGATTTAAATGTTTCTAAAAGAGTTGATTAATGACAATTCTAGTATTGCATCGAACACGGGCTCTAAAACTATAGAAATTGTTAAGATAGAATAAAAAAATGTCATTACAATATATTTTTCAATCATATTATAAATATAATAGAATCATGTTACAGTAAATGTGAATATGACTACAAATAGAAAAAAATAATACACAGTTGAAATACAAATATTATAATTAACACAAATATACACTTATATACCGTTTTACTACTCATATATAAGTCGTTAATAGTTTGAAAAGTATATTAATAATATGTAATAAATATATAGAAATATAACGGGGAACTCACACGACACCTGTTTCCTTGAACTGTTTGAAAAGACGTTTCGCGACGGCAATGGAGTAGGGATCGCCACTTTTGAACGCGAACTGAAGAACGGTGTTGCGTGTACGTCTTGAAATAAACATAATAAATAAGAATATATCTGGTGTAGTTTTAAGTAGGTTTGACTCAAGGGATAATACAGCCTGCTTTACAGTAATAACAGATGCGTAAATAAAGCACTCTACTATACAGGAGAGTATCTGGGATTTAAAACAGGGGATTTCGGAAAGTTTTAAGGAGAGCTGCAAATAACACAAAAATTAATGTCGAATTTTTAAATTGAAACGTGGTACATATTATACATATAATTGTCTTCTTTTATTATACATAGACAGGTAAATATCACAATTTATACTGTACGCTAAATATTAATAAGAATATAAGAATATAACTAACATTTAAATTAACTGTATTAACGTATAATTAATGGAATAAACAGAATGATATTATCCAAAATATTATCAAAAATATAATTATGAAAAATAATATTATCTTTTAAGTCACAACTCTTTTATTTTAATAAAATAATAAATACATTATTGTAAAAGACATATACAATACTGTTTTATAAACATTGATTATGCTATTCAGAAATAGTGAAACATTTTATCAAAATGTTTTAAAAAAAATTCCACTTAAACCTTACTTTAGATCTAGTATTTTAATCAACAAATTATCTAACAAATTACCTCTCTCTATATATATATATATATATGTATCTAAAAAATGTTGTACAATTTACAAATAACAATATATTTACAATATAACAAATTACCTCTCTCTCTATATATATATATATATGTATCTAAAAAATGTTGTGTATAATAAAACTAATATTCGCCGATTTTTTTTTTTTAATTTCAAAATGTTTTCTGGAATTGAATTCTCCATAAAAATAATACTGACATAAGTCGTGGAAACTCCCTAAATACGCGTCTATGTCGTGGTGCAGTCCATGCAATATACGATTGCACGAGAAAGTCTTACGGATGCTTCGATAATTTGATAAAATTCTAATATAAATAAGTTCAAACAACTTTCATGTATCAGCCAGCTTTAGTAAATAATAATTGTGAATATACCTATATATCTACTTTTAAACAATTATTATTAGTAAACATTGAAATGATTTATTTAACTAATGCAAGATCTGACTTGAATGTTTTATGCTATGGCAAGATATGACTTGAATGTGTTATTCTATTGCAATATCTGACTATTAAATGTTTTAATAAACTATTGCAAGATATAACTTCAGTATTTGACAAGCGCTTACATCTGCATGTGGTTGAGATTTGTGGATTCCCAGGTCATCTTGCTGGTCCGATTGCGGATTATTGGATCAACCAGGGAGAGCATGTATTTCTGAAAATAAATCCAAGTTGTCCGTTTTGTTAGATGCGTAGAGTTGATTTTATATCGCCAGCCTCACAGGTCCGGGCTATATACATTTATAATTAATTGTCATTGTCAATTTATCTAAAGTTATATTTTAAATTATTATCAGATAAGTCAGATAATAATGTATCATGCACAACAATTTAATTATTTCTAAAGAAGTCTATGTAGCGGGTGGCCTTTGAGACTCTTAGCAGGCCCTTTGATGTGGCTGGCGATATGAAACGGTTATGAAGTAAAATTAGAGTGACAAACATGGGACAAGAAAATAAAATTCTACTAAAATATTGGTAAACATTTTACAAATAATAACCCTGGTCTTAGTGGATGAGATTAACCCAAAAAAAGCTTTTTCACGTTGTTATGTTTATTGTTACGACACATTTGCCAACACAAACAACAACATTATAGTTTAACATAGAGTAAATAAAATAAAAAATAAAAAAACAATATTTATCAATTTTATTATAAATATTAAAATGTAGATAGAAAACTGTGCTAAAGTTTTGCCACTAGAAACATTTTTATTTATTTTTAAAAATCTTTTTCATATGTGCAGTTTAGCAAAACTAATTTCAAATTGTACTATTTAAATATCTACAACATTTACACATATTTTATCAAAACAATGCATGCAAGCGATATTCTATTGAAACTGTAAAACGTGTACACATATTATAAAACTAAAACAGATGGAGACTAAGAAATCACAGTGTCAAGTATGTCGTATTGAATTGAGGAGTAGTATCTAATTCATGTGACATAAAAATAGTAAGTGAACACGACGCAGGCTGTTATAACAACCAAACGGTAGTATATTTAACTAGTGTATTTCAAAAAACTGAGAAAACAGATTTGAAGGATAATGTAACATTTCACTAAGTGGCCAAATGTAAAGAGAGAGAGAGAGAGAGAGAGACTACACTTGAGCTCGAATATAATGATATAATATCAGCAGAAAAAATGTGTAGAGCAATTGAAAAATGTATATCCAGATGATTAAAAAAATAATGATGTTAAAATCTTGCTTTAGGGCAGTATGTAGTGTAACCTTTTTTAACCAACCATATTTATTAGGGATACGATATATGGGTAATTTTTAAATAAATAATTTTCTAAAAATGTTGTATAAGTTTTAATAAATGGAGAATAAAACTGGGTAATAAAACCACAAATGAAGTTTAGGATATGAAATGTTTAGGTTCCATACAATACTAGGTCCAAATTGTGGAACATGCTCAACTGGAGCCAAAATGAGAAAAATGACGACCAAAGGATATACCGAGGAAGGAGAAAGGATCCATAAGTCAGTTTTTGTTATGGTGTGAGGCCTATAACACCCTCAGAGTCGAGTTTTATCGATTATCGCATGTGCAAACGTCACATATCATATAACAAACAACTAAGTAAATACTATTTGATGGTAGAATTGCATGCAAGCGTCACTATTATGATGTTAAATGTGATTTTAGTCACCGATTTTTGTAATTAGTAAACACAACGTAATCTCCATTAGTATTGGAAGTAAATATACCAATATTAAATGAGGAAGTAAATAAGCCAAAAAGCAAACAAGTCTGATTAGAAAAAAATCAATTTCTGGAGGACAGCTAAGAGATTTAATAGAATTTCTACCCGACCATGAGGTATGTATTGAACCGATTGATTAAAATTGAAGGAATTTTAAGGAAAGGTTAATGGAAGTAGTAATTTTATGGAGTTTATCAATTTTACAATTCATAGCTTTAGTAGTGATTACTAGTGAAGTATAGCAATAATATCTTTATCACAAGGAAATGTAATATTACAAAATATTATGATAAGAATTTAAATTTCATGGCAATTTTTGGAAAAATTTAAGCTTAAATTTACCCATGAGGAGAATAGACATTTGAATATTTGAGTTTAAAAATTTGGAGATAAGCTTCATGAACATCTCGTTGCAGGTTAATTTGATATAATTGATCAAAAGCAGTTAATGTTGTGTTAAAATATATGTATTGTTTTTTCATATTTAAAATGTCAGATTTTAATTGAATATAATTAAACTGGCTTTGAGGGTCATTATCTTTAAAATGGAAAATATTTAATTTACTAACTAACATTGAACAAAGCAGGAAAAAATAGAGAAGATATAATACAAGTTTACAGTAAAAACTGACCGATGAATAAGTTGCAATGTGATTACAAATATGCTTTTCATGAGAGTTACTAGATACGAGATATAATGATGAATAAACTCTTTATTAGCCTGAGTGTTGTTGAGTTTAAAGAGAATGCAACAGGTAGTTATATCTGGCATCTTATCAGTGAGATGTTTATTTATTTATTAAGTTTAAACGAAAAAAAAAAATAAGTTAAGAAAAATTAAAAAAAAAAAATTAAGGAAACAGTTTTTATTGACAGAAGGCCAAAAGCAATTGTTAAAAGTAAAATAGTTAATAGTGATCATTTAAATTGAAATGTACAGAAATTGCATCTTTGCACTTCATAAATGTATACAGTTACTAATATTATATTATTTGGTATAGCTTCATTATTATTTCGTCGCATAATTTTCTTCATTTATACTAAACTGCGTTACTACGAATTAGAGATTTATAATTTAAAGAGATAATTATAATCACTACAATACAGTGAAAGGGTTCTGTTATCTGAAAACAATGTTTGTGTCATATAATTATTGTACTGTTTATAACCGCTTCGGGTTTTAATATAAAAATAACTTTACATTAAAAAATCCTGCATTAGTATATAACAAGGTCACCGTTTAATATATAATTGACATAAACACGCTAAACTCATCTCCTCATAGAAACCACAAGGAAACCCAAGACATCACTATTTGTAAACTAATCAACTAGCTACTATAACGGGAAGTATCGAACATTCTTCGAAAATAAAACTGATGGCCTCAACAAATTAGGGGTTCACTATCATTTGTCATAATAAATCTTAAAGTAATTCACATGAGCTACACATCACAGCAGCGGAGTTGCAACTAGAGCGGAGAAATATATAAGATGGATCGGTATTTATAACATGGTGATCACAAGTCGCCACCAGCTCGACATGTAACCCAAATGTTATGACAAAGTCGTGCTGGTACTGTTAGAAATTGTTTTGATCGCGGTCTAAACAGTGCCGGTTGGTGGTTATAAGAGGATCGAGGATAATTCCTTGAAGAGAAACTTTAGTGGTGTAAGTTTCCCCTTCTCCGCTGGGAATGGCACATATACTTTCATTGCCGGGATGATATATCGAGATATAACGTGAAACAGCAGGGGGTGATAGCAAACGTCACCTCACAATGGATTCTTGACGTGTTGTATATAATATAGTGTCTGGAGGGCTGTTTTTGCCATGTAACAGTTGTCTCTATACTGAAATAGTAGTCGAGTAGAAGATGTTGCTTAGTTTGCGAATAATAAGGTAAGACAGAGGTAAAATTGGCAGTCATTTAATTAAATTATTAGAGGTATTGTATGTGTTTATTAGACAATTTGAAAGTTAGGGTACGTATATGTAATCTGCAAAGATACTTATTGGAATAAATCAAACGATGCTAAATACTTATTTAAAGCTGGTACCCCGAAAGACTTCAATAATAAATTAGGGGGAAGGTAACTTTTTCAAATATCCAACTAAGTCTCCCAAAAATGGTGGAAATTTATAATATAACATAAAATGTAAATTCAGAAGATATTTCATATCGAATATATTTTGGGGGGTTGTACAAAATTTAATTTGTACTATTTTGCACTATTCATACTGTTTTAAGGCACATTTATTGAGAAGCTTTATTGTATGCAATAGCTTCCCAAAATCTAAAATATTCCCAGCGTATTTTTCTATACCTTCAAATTTAAACTAAATGCATTTCGACTGTTTCTAACTTGCTATCACCAAGCGTAGATCGGCAAATAAATGTATTTATTATTCAGTTTTGTTTCAATAATTAGTTTTGACAATTTTTTTTCCAAAATCACTCAGAAAGAACATGTAGGTAACATTCTTCAGAGATTCACAGACTAATAACACGGTGACTCACTCCCTATATACACGAGAGCAATTAATCAAGCACTGACCTTGAATTTCGGGTGAAGGTCAACATCGAAGTAGATCATGTTTGCGACATCGTTGAGCTGCTGTAAGGCGGTGTGCCAGGGCGCATACTCGGTTTCCTTTTTGAGATATGGAATCAATTCGAGGGCCACTGTCACACTCAATTGGCCAGAACTGGAAGAGAGGAGGGTTTCTTCATCAGGGAGGGGGTATGGATTATGGAACAGAAGAGGAGGAATTATGATAGATATTTAATCGTATGGCGGATAGATGCGGGCTACCGGACATTACATGTTCTTATGAGGACAGTTAACTTTTCACTGGTGGTGAAATTTGAATATAATAATATTCTTATGTAAAATATGCTATATTTATTTCTGTAGTTTATAAAATTAATTGTTTTTTGGGCATATTTAAACATTAAAAAGATTATTGTATACACGTTGGGTAGTAGTAAACGAAATAAATTGATTTTATATAATTTTAATGATTCAGTATAAAAATCTATGTTTAATGGATAATAAATTTAATATTAAAAAAATATATTATCATTTTGATACTATTTATGTAATATTTGGATTAATATAAAATTGTAGAGAAATTTATTTAATATAGTTAATCTACATATACATCATAATTAAATATTTATGGATAATATTTAATCTACAATATTTAAAATTAAAAGAATGAAAAAATTGTTTTGACAATTTGAAAAATTATTCAATTTGAATGCCATGATTTATATAATATTAAAATTTACATGCAGTATCTAATTTGATAATTTAAAATATATTGTATTCATCTTGGTATTCATTATATCCTGCTTTAGCTTATGTTAATTGTATATAATTCAATATAGAATTTATACCTTAGTTGTGATGGTGTGGCCTTTTCGGAAAAAATACTACTGAAACTAATGTACTGACAACTTTTCGGTAACTACAATAAATACACACATTAATAGAAAATTATGCACATATTTAAAATTACACAATTTCTTTTGTAATTATTTTTCAAAACCATCCCGACGTGCAGTTCTAAATATTAATTGGTGTTTTTTTATATATTTAATTATTAATAGCTTCTAAAAAATTATATATCACAGTTAAATTGAATGTAGAAAATTTAATATTAATTCTAACTTAAGAAATAATTTATAACACGTCTATATTTTTTGGAAAGTTATTGTTTTTGGTAACTTTTTACGAGTATATCAAATACAAAAATGGCCGAGGGATTCGCTTACCACAAACCATATGAAAAATACCATATTGTGTTGAAAACATCATTACACACACTAACACTGATAGCTACTTCTACAACCATTTTTCATAATTTTAAATTGTTAAAATCCTATTGCACAATATATTAGTCACTTAATAAATAGTAAAGTAACATTACTAATACCATTAAAGTTGTATAAAAATAATAAATTTCGGTAATACACATGACTCAGCTAGCGGCGAATCTACGATTTTAATTGACGAAGGAAGGGAAGGGAAGGGGGGGAAGGGGGGTGTCCTAAAATATAGTTCAACACCCGTTATTAGTGTTCGAAGGACATATTCAGGCATTGGTTACGTTGTTTATTAACTTTAAGAGTTGATAAATAATATAATAAGAGAAACATCAACGAAGTTTAGACACTAACTAAATATTTAATCAACACATATAATATTTATATCCGACAAATTCCTATTTTAAAATTGTCTGTCAAAGCTAGTCTATAATGAAACAGATGACAATGTACAACGAATATTAATTTACTTTAAAACCTTGAAACATACTATATAGAGACCAAAAACAGCTCTAAGAAGTGCACCTCGCATTAGGTTTTTAAAAATCACTTCATTTTTTAAACCGATAAAAACGTACATTATGTCTATACAACTAAATATATAAACAATCGATATAATTCAATTGATAACTTATTTATTTATTCTTGTGTTCAGGCCCGTAAACAATGCCTAAAAATCAAGGAGGCTTTTGTGCCCTTTACCCTTATGCTAGTTTTGCGCTCCCCAGTAATGCATCCAACTTCAAGAATAATATATTTTACAATGCTAAAAATATATATAAAAAGATGTTCATCATTGTAATAACTATATAATATAACTATTAATATTACTTAATATGTGTTGATTATCTAAATTGATTTTTGGGGTCCACTGGACTCCAATTTTAGTTTCAACTAAAGTTTTAATAGTTTAATTAAATTTCCATTAGTAAACTTCATATTTTATTTTTAGAATAACAAAAATCAGTTAGCATTATTATAATTTTGATGATTATAATAGACTCTAAATTATAACAATTATCACATTAGGAAGATCTTATCTATTTTTATGTAAAATGTTTGCTTTTAAAAGTTTAACATTACTTCACAGTAATAATTTAGTATTTATCTATTGATTTTAATCCTCTACAGGTGACACTAACATGCCTTTAAGGTTTCTTCATTAGATACGAGGGTCAGGTTTCCCAAAGGCTAAACATATAATGTTTCAAAAAAATATGTAACAGAAATGTTATACAATATACGTATTGTATATATTTGCCAATATTTGATTGGCGTTGAAAACTGTGAATAATAATAGTGTTTAGTAATTCAAATTTAATTTTCAAGATTACACTTTATAAGAAGGATGCAAACAAGATTTTACCATTCTATATCAACTGTATAAAATAAAATGTTATACTTTAATAACATTGTTCCTCGAAAACGATGGCTTTTTTATAATTAAAATTATAATTAGTACCAAAGTATGTAGTTGAAATTTTAGGCGAATGCTAAATTATGTTAAACGGTGATGGAAACTAGAATTAAACTTTGAATTCAAATATATAGATATAACATCTTCATACATAGATTGTATGTAGGTCTACTATTAAAATATAACACTTTAAAGTTATAGCAATAATAATGCACTTTATAATGTACCGCAATAGTCGTGATTTATATGTCGCACATCGGATCGCCAAGCTTTCCATATCACGACATACAGACGTTTTAGTTGTTAGGGCAATTAGATGCTAGTTACACAATCGAAATCTTTTTGTTGAGCTTTTTTACCGGTTTCTAAATTATTGAACCAATAAATGTATGCTCTAATTTTCTGTGAGTAAGTTCTGCTATGTCTACAATGTGGAAAAAGTTAATTTAATCACGTCTTGAGATATATTGAAACTATATACATTAATTCTTATTCTTTTTCTAAAGCAAAGATCAGAGGCGCCGACATTCGTGCCGCTTTAGTTGCTTTATTAACCGTAAGGTCTTCCACCAAAATGCTTTTTAGACGTAAAGCTCTATTTTTTGGACAATTAATATATTTTTTGACATATTTTGATAATGTAAAATGAATCTGTACATATCGATCCATTGAGTTTTGTATACTGTGTTTTATTTAGTGCCTTTCATTTTATTCAACATAATTTATCGAAAATAACCGTTTATTTAGTTAAGTTCGCTGTTTTTATTACAATAATTATATTATACATTTACAGTGAAACCTTTCTTATGATCACCTCTCTTAAGCGGCCAAATAATCCATTTTAATTCAAAGAAGCTGCGGGGCAAAAAGTATTGGTAATTGTCATGTACGAAAAAAAGAATACATTTTACCCTACGATTTGTGGGAATAAAAATATTCATGATAATATAACTCACCAAAAGAAATGAATAATATTACTAAAAGACATACATCAGTTGTGAACTATAACAATACGCTTGTAATTTTATTGAACCATATTTATTCGTCGGTCCGTTTGCGAAACATAGTAATATTCTGCTGGCTGAAGCAAATTAATAGTTCGTTTAGTATACAGTGACCAGCCAGTTAAATGTGACCGTCGCACAGCTGTGACGGTTATGATATTGTCCCATCAATTATTTAAAAGAGTGCTAAAATTTTAAAAAATAAGAAGTTTATGCTGTAGGCAAAATTTATTGAATTTATGATGTCTCTAATTCATTTTCTTAGTGTCATTCAAAAATCATAATAACGTCATAGATTGTAGCTTTGATATCAACAGTATCAACAGTTTTGATCATTAGTTTTGATATAACAGTATCAAAAGTATCAATAGTTCTGATATCAACAGTATAAACAATTTTGATATAAATAATATCAACAGTATCAACAGTTTTGATCATTAGTTTTGATATAACAGTATCAAAAGTATCAATAGTTCTGATATCAAC
>JAUZND010006571.1:0-10713 GCA_034780555.1 Coelogynopora nodosa
GTCACTCTGTGACAACTGCCGAATCAATTGCATTGAGTGTCCAGTTTGTGACTCTCGTGCAACTCAAATAGTTAGGGCCAATTGGTCCTAACATCGATTCGTCTTCTATAATAACATGAAAGCATTGCAGACGACATCAAGCTGCATACCCTGCATGGATACTTGCATGGGTGTTCCTCAACTAGGGACACCTATCCGGAGGTATTTTACTATATTTAGGCTGTATATAATAATTAATATTTGTATTATCTATAACTTTTTAATTTAATTTTTCCATTTATCTTATATGTGTTATCTATATATGTTATAGTACTTTTCTGATTATAATATTAAATTTGTTTAATTTTTGAATTAGCTTTACAATATATAAATTTTATATAAATAATTATGATTCAGTTCTAAAAAATATATCTCTACTTCCAGAATCTTTGCTCTCACAGATCAAATGTGGCAAACGTGACAAGTAGCGCCAACGACCAGAGGGATCATTAAGGTGCCACAGTTTGATGAATTGAGTGTCAATATACTTTAATTGTTCAAAATAAAATATCAACATTTTCATTTTTTTAAGTTATTCTATGTGACAACCTTCGAACATTGTTGAGGATCCAAAAACAGTTTACTTGTTTTAAATCGTTTAGGCCTACATTATAAGTAGACTTTTTTATATCGTTTACATTATAAGTACTTGTTTACGGTTTACTTGTTCAAAACCACTTATACTATAAATAATTTTCTACTTATAAAATAGTATAATATAAAAAACATGGTTTTACATAATAGACATTGTATACTTTTTTTCACAGATTTTTCACAGATAAGTCTATAACCAATTTGAATTAATAATACTTTCATACTTTTTATTTATGTTGTTATAATATTGATTAGTTATTTTTGTGATTTGTCAACAATGTTATTTATCTCGAAGTTATTGTACTAAGTAAGGTATTTTGTATGCATTCATCATATTTATACTTATATATATATTTATTAATAAATTACACTCATAATGTTACTTAACGCACCATATTATACATTTTTAAATAAAAGAATATATACTATGTATATCATCTTCATTGATAAGAAAACAACCGCAAAAACCTTATTATTTACTTCAGTTAATGTTAAACGATAAATTTCAATTAACGGTTACCTGATAAGTTTAGTTCTCAGAATGACAAAATTAATAGTATATAGATATAAGAATATAATCAAAACATAATAAGTCATATGCCAAAATTACAGTGACCTCTATGACTGCACTGTCAGTTAAAATATGGAACATTTTGTAACAATAGGATGTTGAAACATATATAATTACTGCTAAGATCAGTTTTAACAGATATGTACATACATGGACATAATGGTATATATAACGGCCGAACTGCTAAGCGTTAACTAATATATTATCAAAACGTCATATAATGTTAAATAGGTCATTTTTATTTAATTTAATATTTCATTATATGAATTTTATTTAGATTTTTAATTAACTTTTCTAAAAATATACAAAATCGCTATGCAGTCAAATATATCTAATCGTAATTAACAAAGTAAAATCACTTTTTATGTTAATATGTTTTATATTAACATGACCTGACATATAAAACATTATGACATCTAAAAAAAAAGGATTACACAATATATGTTAATGTAACATTCCATTATAAGAGGCGTCTGAACTGTAGCCGCAGAGACCGAAGTCGCCGCCCCAATATTTCCGAATTTAATATTTTTATATAAAAGAATATAATATGCCCTGCAATGATTTTGCACAATAATTCCTTATAAACTGACAAATCTCTAGGTATCATGGTCTCACAAATACACATTGACATTGTAAACACCTATATGACAAAATTTTAGGGTGGCCCCAATGTGTATAAACTTCGAAAGTGCCTGATCATCGATGGTTAAGAGATAATTAAGAAATGATGCATGATATATATGTATCCTGTATGCATATATACATGTATATAACCTGTTTGAAAAGTGAGTGAATGCATAGATATGATAATGCCAGGAAGAAAGACTTTAACTAAAACCTCTGTAGTTCTCAGCTGCCGACACCAGAGACCTTCAGGGTGAATGTAAAGAGAGCCCGTCAACTATATGCCATTTGGAGGAACACTCTTCATGAACCTCTAAATACACATCCAACTGAGTATAAGTGGCAAAGGAATGAACCAACCAAGTCCTTCCAGCCTGACAAACTTCCAGGGCCACGACAATCTTCAGCAGATTACATTATGAGGTTAGTATGTTGATTTTATGAAACCATTGCAAAACCTTCACTTATGGATGTGTACGAAGGAGTTATTTCTGTAACAATGAACAAACAATACAAGTACAAGGCTAACAATTTGACTAGGAGTATTCCAATTTCGATGAAGAAACTTATTATAGTAATTTCATCGGCGAGCTTCGATTTTCAATACAAACACAGATATAATAAGTTGGCATAAAGTACACAAAATATCTAAAGAAAAGTTTATTCTTTACTATAGTATCTCGTGAATGGCATATCAAGTCATAAAAGCGTATCTGATGATGTCATTTTGCCAATGTTTATTATTTCAATCTCCTATATTTTGATCTGCGGAATACATAGTTAGATTGCCGTATTCAGAACATATCTTTAGCATTCTCTGTATCCATACAACATGTTTCTAGGTATTGAAATTACATCAAGATTGTCATAGGAATGAAAGTATTGCTTGTAATATATTGTACTAAAATTTATAATCGTTGGATGAAAAATGTTCAAAGGTCAGCAAAAGTCAACAGGTTGAAATGTGTTCTAAGGTTATAGAATAACCTAAAACCAATTTTAAAGAACTGTATAATTCTGTAAATCCATCCCCAATTAAAATTCTACTCGACAAAGACCATTTAAAAATGCATAAACACACATTAAAATGTAATTATTGTAACGTAGTCACACAATATATGTGTGTAAAACGTTCATATCTAAAAGCACTATACTTAGATAATTAATTAATAGGCTACTAAATAATTAAAATAAACGTTTTCAGGAATAATTCTATATTATATATATACTGATTGCTCATAATTCAAATATAGATATGCCTTTAGAAGTATTTAAATAGGGTATATGCTTACGTGGAATTTAATTAAATAATAATTGCACGATTCACATATGCGACTGTCGCAAAAAGAAGTCAATAACATATTTGATTAAAAACCTATTCTAAATCAACAAATAACGACGAAAAATATCAAAATCTGTATGCCACAATCTAAATTGATGTGTTTGTGAATTTATTTATGTCAACATATGAACATGATTTTAACGAGATCAGCAAATATTTAAATAATAATGTTGATAAAATATTTGCTTCCCATATACAAAAGAGCATACAACATTTTCTAAATAAAATTGATTATTTAAAAAATATATGTTAATGTCTTTGTATGAGCGACACTTTGTAGCGGATAAAACAAAGTTGTAAACAGTTACATTAAATTGTACATGTGCATGTATATTATTTGAATACAGAAAGTAGTATTTTTGTCAAATTCTAAAATGAACTATATTATATACTTTATTAAATTTTATGTTTGAATGTTTTTTTAAATGTTATC
This sequence comes from Coelogynopora nodosa, assembly GCA_034780555.1. Lineage (NCBI taxonomy): Eukaryota > Metazoa > Platyhelminthes > Proseriata > Coelogynoporidae > Coelogynopora > Coelogynopora nodosa. The sequence continues at coordinate 3,607 of JAUZND010006571.1, forward strand.
AAACAAATTAATGTAGGCTTTGTTCTATATTCAGTAATATAATTTGACTTAAAACTTCAATAAAACTTTTAACAATTAAAACTCGTTTACTAAGAATAATGTAATCTTTATATGAAATTACCTAATAACATGGAAACATCACGAAATATATAAAATCATCAATTCCTTAAACACTACATAAAAGCACACAAATATAACAAAAACGCATTCATTCCCCTTATTGCTCAGCTATTAATTTTGTCCTAAAGTTTTTCGCTTACCGCGCTAACTCCAACAAATGACTTCAGTTATTGAATTATAATAACGAATATAACGGCGAATTTCACATACCTAATTACAATTCCTCAAGTAGTGACCCAATATAGCGGTAGAAGGCTTCAAATTATAAGTTAGACACAGCCATTGACAGGCGAAGATGTGGCTTAACGATAGGTATGGGTTGGCTCACCATTCACAAAATCATAATAAAGATCATTAACAAACCGTCACATAACATCAGTTAAGCACAACCTTTATTATTGATTGATAAATGTGTAACTTTGCATTATTGACAAAACTTATACGCTATAAAGCGCCATAAATAAAATAAAATTAATATAATAAAATATATAGTATATATAAATATAACAAAATTAAAAATAAAGCGCTATAAAAAGTTTTCAACAGTTCGGGTGACAAAGCAAGTCGTTGGTTGGTTTTTCGCAACGGTTTAAAACCTCCTGGGCTAGTTTTTTGGTGTTATAGAAGCAATTAGTCGTGGGTTTTGAACAATGATTTTTAAGCTAGAATAATTAGTTTTTAACAAATAGAGGGAAACATTAAAAACATATATAATAGTCATTTATTTTATTCCATTATACATCGATTATTTATCTCTTTAAATGAACGTAATATTTGTATCCTAATCTTATATGATGTAAATATTTATATATTTTAATATAAATTAATTTAGTTAAAAAATAAATTATATGTATGTCTTCAAATTAATAAATTAGTCTATTTCGAACACGGTTTAAAACTTGACTAAATATTTATTAACTTAGTTATAGATATTTATACATACCTGCAAATATTGTCATCATTTTATTTTACTGATTAATGAAAACGGTATGCAACATGTTGAACACATTGAATTATACTATTTAAGAATTGATAGAAGGATACTTCGAGATCACCTAAACCTACTCGAATATTACAACACGAAGGAATTCCATGTGCGATTTAGATTTAGCAAAGACATTGATAAATACCAGCGTTACAATGGCTGACAGAAGGAACCTTTCTCTCACTACAATTCAACAGCTTTGTGCTGTGGTTGCGATATTACAGCTGTGGATCATATCAATGAATAGTTGGCGGCCGATACTATCAAAATACATCGTAGGCCTACACCGATTTTTAAACAATATGTGTGTCAAGTATCCTTAACAATAACCGTCATATTTAATCATCGCTACATCTGCATACCAACGGAACGCAAGAGAAACTTTTGAGGGCTTTTGGCATCCTCAAGCGTCGATTTGGAGTATTGGATTCTGGACTCATGATGCTCGATAAGATTCGATACGAATATGGCAGTCAACACTTCCTGTCCTGCCCCATTCTACGAGAATCACAATTTTTCAGAACCAGAACATATAGAATTAGTAATTCAATCAATTTCGTGAATTTGAAGGACGCAAAGGTGCTTGCTTCAGTTATAGAAGAAATGTTTTTGAAAAATAATTTTATTTTTTTGCAATCGTTTTAAATTTACTCTTATTCTATACCGTCATTCTTTTAGTAAGATAAATATTATGTTATATAACTATGAATCTTTTATTAGAAAAACAATTATTAAAGAACCTAATTAATTAATTAATTGAAAAACTGAGACTTGCTTTAAATAATTTTATTTTGAATAAGTTTTCGGTTTAGTCCAAAGAATTGTAGAGTGAGCGGCGAGAACTATTACTCTATATTAAAATAATTTAAAAAACTGGACACTATTTTTAGCGGCTATTAATTCGGTTGAAAACCGTTATTGTGTATTAAGATGGTATTGTATATACCGCCTTAACTGCAATAATTCGTCGGGTAACACGTCGAAAACCATTAGGCTCGGCCAATCTATATAGATTTCCTTGGCTCGGGTCAAACGTTCCTTTTTTCTTTCTTTCCTAACCTGGATATTGAGAAAGATGGCAGCTGTAAAGTCTGCAAAGACTGATTTGTAAGTTTTTTAGTGCATGTTTTATATTTTATTTGTGTAATATGAGCCACCTTCAGGTTTATATCTAACCACTATGATTTGCAGGGTATGTATACACAAATAAATTAACGAATAAAAAAATATATATTTAAATAGATAAAAAATAAATAAACAAATTAATTATTAAGCCATTTCTGCTATTTTCTCATTTTACCTAATGAAACACATAATGAAAATATATAATATCCACTTTTTCCTCAAATGACTGATAGTCAGATATTTATGGTTAATTTAGTCGGACTACTTTTGCCAACTAATTTAGCATTTCAGTTGGATTTTTAAATCAGTTATATATAGGCTTAGCATAGCCCAATGCACCTTAGCCATTTCAGCCAATTTTGGCTGATGTGGCTAACTTATACAATTAAGTCACATCTGGCTGACTAAAAAAAGTTAGCTTTAATATGCCACTGGCTAAATTAGGCATTTTATCCAGTTTAAGGCCACTTAATGTGTATTAGCTCGCTCTATATTTTTTGTTTTAGTCGTTACAACTGTGAAAAATGGAGAGAACTCATTTAAGACATCCAGTTGCGTTATAATATGATACATATTATAATTAATTGAATTATAATACATAATAAATAAACATATAATTTATAGTTTGATGTATATTTTTCATAAGTTAAATAATGTAAAAATTAAAAGTATGGTACGATACACTTGACAACATTCATAGATATTTTAAAGTGTTTTAAACATTAGTCTTTAAAATCCTTGTCGTATGAATTATTTTATTTGTAGAACGTGTATTGATGACGTATATATATATTTTTAATCGATAAAAAAAATTCGCTTCAACCAAATTTTAAAATGTATTTTTTAATTAAAAAGTAAACTCAATTTACAATAATATAATGATCTGTAGTTGTAATTAACAAAACATCGTTGAACGAAATTATAATTGATAAAACAATATTAAATAAATCTCCACCCTATTGTGTAAATTAGTTGTTGTATTGTAACCTGCGACTTACTTCTATCACACCACCCTATAATATAGTACCCATGGTAGTCAATGTACCTACAATAGTCAGAGTATAGTTAGTTATGTAGAGAGTAAAAGCGATATGGTTGACTCGGGTACAGGCAGAGACTTGCTAACCACACAGCTAATATTGTCCCTCCGCCGCGAATAAGCTAAACAATCGATAGTCGTTTGATTGTAATAGTATTAGGTTGTAATAGTAGTTAGATTGTTATAGTCGTAATTATTAAATAGTGACAATAACAAATTTATATTTAACACATTATTGTATTAAATGTATATTTACTAGTGAATATATTATATATTAAAACATGTTTCCGGTAGATATAAATAATGTTATAATTGAATGTTGAAAAAAGAATTATATGTAAAAGCGAATATTTTAAATTGTATTAACTAGACAATCATCCTCAGGCTTATTATAATCAAAAACGTTTGCATTAACATAATTCTTTTATGTTATCCTTTTCTTTTCTTTGTTACTACTGGCCATTATAGTTTTAATATAATTATCATATTTAGTGAACTCCACAATGTCTCAACATATTTGTATTATAATATTGCTACAAATGTGATAAACTTTATTTTATAGTAATATTTAAAATATTTTCACACAATATTTTAGTTGTTTATTAAATATATATTTTATGTCTTCTGATTATGCTACAAAAAATTACCGAGCACGCGCAATGTGCTATTTAAAACAAAAATAAAGTCAGTATTATTAGTTAGTTTTAAAATAACATCGAATGTCTGGGATAAAACGGTAGATATATATATAATATGATATATAATAGTTATGAATTAAAATAAAACACTAATAACTAGTAAAACATTATACATAAGTATCCTAAAAAATTATTTTATCTGAGAAGCATGCTGAAATCATAGTATAAAATAAGACTTATAAAATAAACTTTTCAATACTCCAATTATTCGATTTCCGAATATTTTACTAATACTTTAAATCACAACACATATTTTTTTAATAAATATGTTATTAATTATAATAAGAAAATTTAGAAGTACATTTTATTTATAAATGTAATCAAAATAGAACAAGAATACTGGACAAATACCATAAAAATGTTATAAAATACATACTTCTAAAGGACAATAAAAGCATAAAATATCCAAACTACTTAGAAATAAAATACAAAATGTAAAATTAACATATTAGAGAAATAAAATATAAAAACGAATTAAGTAAAAAATAGAACGTTGCAAATTTTTCATCAGTTTTTCACCAAAAGAATATTAATTGTTAAAATAATGTATAACTTATTAAATGCTTAGTTAGCATATTCCTGATTTTTTTATTGAAAACTACACTGAACACTGTTTTAATAGTTTTGACTGATCGCACTGCACGGTTCCTGGTTTTTCCAGGTTTCGGACGTGCTGTATTAATCAATATATAGGCCATACATCTAAATAATATTTTCCAAATCAATCTCTTTCATTAAATGTTAACTATGTTTAAATATTGCTCAACTTTATTTATTTTTGTACATTATCTAAATTAAAATTATGAATTAATAAATCATTATCAAAGTAAAATAAAATAAAATGTAAAATGATAAAAACTTACAACGATATATACCAAATTAACAAATGACAAAATGTAGAATATAATTTCAGCAATGCTTTTTTTAATTTCAATTAATGAAACAACTACATACATGTATATTGTGTACATGTACATTATAGCATTATTTCCTAAGTTTGACAGAAATTTCCAATTCCTGAAATTACAATTATTTTAAGGCAAGATCAAATAAAATATCAAAAACATAAAAAATACAGACGTAACATTTTGACGCTTCTAATATATATATGATATTTCTGAAATGATTTCATGTATTATCTAAAACAAGCGCATTAATGATAGCCTAAACAATAACACAAATTTATTAATCCTAAATAGAATTTACAGTTATATATTTATAATAGACTGCAATAGGTAGTATACCCTCATAATTGAAAATTACATTTATTTAAGTTTTATTAAGTAAACTTTCAAAATTATATATTGTATGTATTCATATTTTGAAGCATATTTTGAAAATAATTTTAATAATATTTAAAATTTATAAGGACAAAAATATACGCTTTCTGGTATAATATGTTCTACAAATTAAATGTAATTAAATTATATTGACCTCTAAAATATATAACCAAGACAGAATACTATATAATGATCTGAAATTTCATACTATAAACAGAAAACAAAGCTGAATAACCGTTTGATAAACATAAAAAGATTGTACACAAGTCTAAGCTGATAAAAGAATAACAGAATATAAACCTGAAGAAGTGTTTTGTAGAAATACTTATTTTATTCGCCGCTGGATGTATATATTTTAACTTTTTCTCAGATTTTTACATGCAATAACATAACTGTAACATTTTATAAAATATGTGTTACATTCAGTATAGTTTAGCAACGAGTTAACTATTTTTACATGTCTTGTTTGACGTAAAATCAGATCAATTGTTCGCATCGTACTCAGATCGACTCATTGTCATATCGTACTATAGTATGGAGCCATGCGCAGTGCAGTTATATTGAATAGTGTGAAACATATACATTAGTAGAGAGTTAAAGAACAAATCATCCATTTTTTCTCGATCTCAAAATTTGAAATATACGTATGCGTATCTCAAAAAACGATTATGTCGAACAATAAAGCTAATAACACTCTAAAATCAAAACATTTAAAAATTAATAATTTTATAAATATGTAAACAAAAATTCGAAAGTTATATTGCAGTCAATAAAAACAATGATATCAAAATTAAAAAAATATGATAACGACGTAAAATAATTCAACAAATATCTAAATAAAAAAATATATATTGACATATATATATAGTAGACATATACCGTAATTGAATCCTTTATAGTCAATTGCGGTATATAATTTTGGATGCAATTCTGCGTGTGCACTTCTATAGATTCAGCAACAGTATATATAAGTGCAAAAGTAGCAAATCAAAACTATATATAATATAGTGGATAATAAATGTTTGAGGCGCTGAGGCAGAATCTTTCGGAAGAGTGGTGCCTTTATATACAATTTTTATTTTAATAAAATCATTCTATTACCATTAATAATAAAATTAATAACTGCATTTCAAATAATTTATAACGGATAGTTTGCAAGAATTTAATTTTAATACATTTATTAACATGTATAAATGACTAATATTAAAAATATAGAAATTAAGAAAGTTAATTTATTGTAAAATTATAGATTTCCTAAATATCACATAAAATAAGTCTCCTATTTATCCGTATGTCATTGAAAATGTAAGTTTTGTGTCATTGCAAGATAATCATATTCATAATAATAGTGACATAAGCCTATTTTCAATAAAAAAAATCGAGTTTTTATCTATAATAGGTAATTTAAAAAATTCGTCTCCTTCTATGGTTTTAGCTGAGACTTTTGCAACTCTGTTTGTTAAATGTATTTTCAATTAGAGGTAGCGCATAAATAAAATTGGACATTATTTAAGAACTTTCTTTGATACGTTAGTTGATAACCAATGAATATTTCTCCTAACGTTAGTTGTTAACCAATGAAGTATTTCTCCCTAATATATAAATTTAGCGAACAAGAAATGCGGCAATACGGTTTACGTACTGTTATATAAGATTTAACAAAATGTTGCGGTTGTATCATTTTCGTTTCATGCTCGACAATATAAAATGTTGTAAATTTGAAGATCGTCGAGAAACCTTTGTATCATGGCCACGCAGATCCCCTTCAAACGAATCAATGGCAGAAGCTGGATTTTATGTCAACAGTGATGATGACAGTGCTCTAAATACCGATGCAGTTGAATGTTTTGCCTGTGGTGT
>JAUZND010006572.1:0-10712 GCA_034780555.1 Coelogynopora nodosa
TTTTTGATCTTGATACGCTATCAAACGCCTTGCTGAAGTCAATAAATGTTGCCACGCATTTATGATTTTTCTTGGTGTTGCATTCTTCAAATATCCGGCGTAGTGCGAGTACTTGTTGGGATGTGATCCTTCATAATTAGTTTTACAACAATAACAAAATGTTATAATTAAAAAAAACAGTGAACATGTATATTCTAACGTTTCTCAGTGTATAAGTCTAGACAAATATTGCATGTATAATATTATAAATTTATTACAGAAAACTAAAAACACCAGTAAACCCATATTGTACTCTATATATACATAAAGTTTACTCAAAAACGGGACAAAGTAAATCTAATTTGATTAGGATTACTTAGATGAATTTAACTTGCTATCCTAACAATAATAATTGATATAATTAACATTACCAAAAAAATTATTTAAAAACTTTATAAAAAAGCTAAAGGAAAACAAATAATGTATTTTCCTAGCGCTCGATACAAGTTTGTGGTGTTAGTAAATTATATATATTTTTAAATCATCCAGAAAATAAGCTTTTGTTTAATAAAACTATATACTCCAGATTTAAATGGCCTATCAGTACAATTATAAATAATACGAATACATAATAATATTCGTAAGGCAATTTTCACTTTGTCCCTCGTATACATAATATCATACAATACGCATCTCTAAAAACATTATTTTGTATATTTGGAATTTTGTATTTTGGAATAAACTGCATCATATTATGATCTGCCTATAATATGACGGTAACACCAGGGCTTGTCAGCATAATACATCCTCCTTTTAGCACAACTCTAGAATAATCACACCAGTTCCAGGCGAAATCTCTTCCTATAGAATCGCCCCCATGCAATCATCCAGTGCAAAGTGAACGACTCTATACAGAGTCCACAGTACACTCACCGAGCACAAAGCGCTGCTGAGTCAACTTCTGTTTGTCCACAGTGACCACCTTGAGGGCGACCGTGTCTCCGGAGGTGCGAATCATGTTGACGACGTGCTCGTGGGATGTGCCGGCCACGTTCTCCCGGTTAATCTACACATATGGGGGGAAGTAATTTTCTATGATTAAACAACTATGAGATTTAAAAATATTGTTTAACGTGCATTTTAGAGAGCTTTACTGCTGGCGATCAAATAATTTTTAATAGTAATATTTCGAGAGAAACTAGTTTTGAATAAATAAATTTCTTCAATCAATGAAAGTTTGTTTTCTCAATGTTAAGAAAGCCTCGTGAGTATATATATACAATATTAGGTAAAACGTAAAACAATATATAAATATGCTTTATCGTGATGTCATAAAAAATGCAATTAGATAAGACTAAATCAAAAAAGAGTAATTATTGTATATCGCATAAATAAAAAGCCATAAAATAATATATTGTAAACTATTGTAAACTATACATAGTATGAAAAAACGCACATCAAATCAATTTAAAAACAATATTATGAAAACATATTATGATGACGTAGATGTAAATTGTGTGAAGACTAAATTAATATGAGAATAAACCTTAAAAATCAATGAACGTTTTGTTCACATCAGTTAAACTATGCTATAGCGTTTCACATCAGATGTGTATTACAATGATTTCCCAACGTTGTCATGACGATATACAACATAGCGAAGTTTTCTAAAGAATAGCGTCTGAATACAATTTGTGCTACGAAAATATGTTGCATACAAATAAGTTTTTTATTGCTATACGTCTTCAAATTTAAAATAAAAGCGTTAAATTATTCCAATTAAATATGTTGAATAACACAATTGACTAAACGTGTGCAGAATTATAGGTCTTTTCAATAAGGGATTATAAAATTGATTAGTCCAATATTCTGGTAAACTGCATTGTGACAAAAACGCAAAATAAATAAATAAATAGCAGAACATTAAAATCTGCATAAAAACACAACAAAATTTCCAAAGTGCAAACAATAAGGTTCCTCGTTGGTAAATTTAAGAAGTTTCAAGGTCGCGAGTTAGAATTTAGTTGGCTGTATTGTCCACAGACGAAAAAAGAGACAGATATGCGGACGCTGCGCTTTATCATTATAATAGATAGGCAATCATGTAACAGGTACGAATACATACCAGACGTTAACAGTTGCAGGTAAACAGTCAATATTATAATCCCAGAATCAATATGGGAATAAGCCGGCAAACAAGAGTAGCAAGTGACTCAGATCAACACACCTTATAAACTATTATAGGTCAGTGAAAACTATATACCCACCTCCATAATATAGTCTCCTACGAGCAGGCCAGACTTCTCAGCCGGGGTATCAGGATCGACTTTGTCCAGGAATTGGAGTGCCGGTACCTCGGGAGTTGGCGTGAACTCAGCCGAGCCAGTCGTTACTGGAACCAAACACAATTGTGATAATATAATTGAGACAAGAGCGTAGAACAGGAGTCATGGTATGGACCATTACTGGACTGTTAGTAGGTTTCATAAGTTTCATTCTTATAAAGTTTTTATTAAATGTAGTTATTAATTAAATTTGATTCTGCTTATGTCATCATTATTTACTGACTTATATGATTTTGTTAAAACAAATATTTATGTAAAACATAAATTTAAAATAATTCTTTTAAATAATATAATTAATATAAAAACAATACTTTTATTATCTAATTCTACTTTTTTGACATTTTTAAAGCAAATACATCAATGATATTTTAATATGTGACTGGTATTAAAGAATAGTTACATAGCATAATGTCTGTGTCTCTATAATAATATCTTATAGTAAATATGAAGAAAATAACCAGAAATATTACTTTCAAAAAATTTAAAGCACTATATCTAACAAAGAAAGTTACTAAAAACGATTATTGTAAACGTGGGTATTTTGTAATGATAGAATGAAATGTAATAAATATAAAAACAAACATATTTATTAAATCTTGTATTTGTATGAGTGCTGAGCACCGAAAATGTCGTATATTATACAATGTGCTGCTCATAAAGAATCATTATCTTGCAATTTATTTTCAAGAGCATTGTTATAATCATATAAATTCAATCCAAAATTAATATGTTTAATTACTCCCTATTGTTCAACTGCTTAGCTATAGACGATTATAAAAACTTAAACTATACTGTTATACGGGCAGTGTAACATATATATATATAGGCGTACATTACATGTTAATATTTAAATAAGAAAAATAATCGATGCATTTTAATGAATAATAATTATTGCAAAATAGTGCAAGAACTAATACTTTCATAGTAATAAAAAAATGAAGAATTTAAATTTTAGGAACAATATATATTTTTCATGGTGAAATTATAGATTTAAAAGAAATTTAATTGCACTTTTACAAATATATGTATAATTATGTATGCCCGAGAAATGAAATATATAGAACACTACAATATAGATAATCATTTTATGTACATTTTAGAATAAGACTTATCACAAAAATGTGCCACGTTAATTGGCAATTATACTATTTGGCAACTGTATTAGTGAAAAAATATTGACACTACCAAAAACAAGATCAGGAAACACGTTATAAAAACGTCTCCGGGTTGTCCATTTAATTACTGGAACACGTGTGGTACACTATAACATATGACGGCTTTAATGCATTCTGAAGTCTATAGTAAATAGTTAGGTAAAAAAATATGTCATATCAATATTATAAATACATAGCTTGAATTTTTCAGTCTTCATGTATTTTGGCATGCTAAACAACGTAAACGCCAAAAGCAACGATAAGTAGTTTGACTTTTTTTTCAAATTCACTTCCAAAAACTTGAAAATTTCACTTGTAAAACGTGTAACTTTTACAATCAATGCGGCGTTGGGTTATCTTTGCCATTATCATAACCAACTCATGATAAATAATTTCTTATTTTGGAGCAAAGAATGGAACATCTAAATCTCTAGTGTTTAATTAGTCTTTAAACAAGAAAGAAGTTGTATATAGATTATTACTATATATTATAGGGTCTATCTGAGTTATAAAAATAAGTACAGCAATATTTTTTATCAACACAAAGCTGTCAGTTTTGCTATCGTCCAGTCAGAATTTAAAACATTATAAACGTGGTGTCATTCACGAATGCTAATAAAAATTAAAATGGAAGAGAATGCCTCGTTTATACGGATAGAGATAGAGTAGGGGCAGCTAACAGGTATCCCTTGGCAACATAGGAAGAGTTAAATCTGGTTTCAAATCAATTAAAACTGAATAGAACAGGGAAGAACAGCTATAGTACTGCCTCCATGAAAAAATCTATACCTATAATTCCATACAAGCGCAATCAAGACAGTATACAAACCTATTTACATACAAATTATGGCTACAAAAAAGACTATTGATATAAAAATCCCAATTTTGGCTTATTTTAAAAATCAATATTGAGATAATTAAAAGCATATAGCGAAAAAAAGTATAATCGTATGTAGAGATAATTGACATTTTTACCATTGATGTACGTTGCACACGTGCATTCCAATGCAAATTAAATGCATACCAAATGTCATCACAATTATATTTATAACACAAAACCAGTTGTATTTTCGGTCTAGCAAGGTACCAACAATACCGCACAACTCCACACGATAACATAATAAATTATGTAGGTATATTATAAAATGATATAATATAATATAAATAAATACCTTTATTTCCACGAATCACAAAGCCAAAACCTTTCACAGATCGCTGCAACACAACAACTCTTGGCATATTGGAAGTATCCATTTCCCTGAAATAATAACAAATAACTAATTATACGTATATTACATAACATATCATAATTTTCATCTATTATAATATATCATAGACTATAACATTACAAGCCAGCCTATTTTTATAGCGCTGCAATTTCGATTCTGACAGTTATAGCGTGAAAGATTATTTGTTGCATATAAATTCTAATCAATTTGTTATTTTTTAAAAATATAAACGCGAGTTATTTTTGATATTTCGTATGGATGCAATTCAACGAAAAGTAATATATAATTTGAATTTCACGGCAAAAGCTGTTGCTCGTTCAGAATATATGTTGCCAATAATTTATTATACATATGATTTCATTATGATAGAATATTTGAATGACAGGATCATCTAAATCCTTGCGCCATACTTATCATTATAAAGAAATAAATATTACACATATAATATTTTCTAAAATATTTACAAACTAATATGTCAAATTTAACTAAAAATAAAACTTACATGAAAGGCATCAGCTGATTAACTCCATGAAGTGCCCCATAAGGACCATTTAAATGGTTCGCTGAAATGTGAATCAATCCAACTTATTAGCGAAGTAACCAGATTAACAGAAATATGAACTATATAACAAAACCGACTACGTAATAGATTAATAAATATTTTTTCAGGGGTAATTTAGTAACATATGAGGTTGAATTTATGCGAATATGAATATTGTATCTTAAATTGATCTCATTATTTATGTATTATGTAAAGTTGCCTTTTTAAATAAAAAAATATTAATAGAATAAAAACACAAAGAAACTTAAATAAACTATACTCACAATCAAATTACAGTTATATAAACTAAACATCAGAATTACGTAATTTTTAATATAATATATTCATTATAGTATTAACAATACATATAAAGTATCTGAGATGTAACTGAGAGAAAAGTCATTTAGTAACATATAAATCTATAAGATATAATATATATAACAATCTTTATATAAACTTATTGTTGGAACAATATAATAAAAACATAAAATAATACGAAAAATAAAAATACAATAACGAGAAAAAATTAAAACACAACATAGTAATTGTTAGATCATAAAGAATAATATTTTTTAATTGTTAGTATAAAGTATCATATTCTCTTAACAATTATTTTGCTTTCAAGACATATTGACGGGAAAATATTCAATTACAATTTAAATTAATTCAATGAATATTATAATGCCTTGCATCAAACGGTACACATTATATTATGTAAAGTAAGTTAATAAGAAAATATATGTATATCGAATGACCTTGATACAATATTATCATTGATTATGATATAAGTCGTTTATTAAATAAATATTTTAACTTTAATTTTCTAAATGGATAATTGTATATTATATCAATATGTTTTAAAGTACTGGTAGCATATTATCAGTTTTAAGCTTTTAGTATAGTATACTCGCCCTATCTCGTGTGAGATGCCACATTATCGGTTTACAATGTTACGTTTCTTGCATTCTGCATAATTTAAGAAAACCGGAACTATTTGTCTCCAACATCAATCAAAGATGAGGAAAGTTAGTCAGAAACTACAGCTAAATATTTTTTTAATACCAACCGGTTTAGAAAAACTGTAATAATTATTACATAACAAACTCCAAAGTGTAAAACACGCGTCAATTCAGCGCCTTCAAAACAGTTCAAAATCACTAATATGACTCATTCTACGTAGAGAGACAGAGAAAGATCGAGCGCGTCAAATTCAATAGTAAAAGCGGCATCGTTGCCTTGGTAACGATAATATAATATAAGCCAAGCTAAATATTACGTATATGAGCGCGTTTGTTTAGTGGGGTTACACCCAAGTTAGCGTATAGACTACAGCGCACGTATGGGATAGAGTCTCAATGGGAAAACCTTTCAGCTCTTCTGCTAATATTATGCAACTGTCTGTGGAGCACACAATAGAGTTGGATCCAGTAACAGCGTAGCCTTTAGACGATAGCAAAACATAATAAACAGTTTTTGCAAAAATTGCTCACAGGTAGGATAAAATAAGCAAACTAAATCGAAAGTAGGTAATGTCAGTATAGGATTTTCACATTGAAAGTTAACCTCAAAAATGTGGATTGGAAATAATAGACCAGACATTTCATAGAAATCTGTGTGAAGAATGTCGACATAGCAAGGTATGACTCAATCATCGCCATAAAAAATTGATTGAAATGTGGAGTTACAACAACATAGTTGGCGCAATCACTCAATGTAGTACTTACAAAAACATACAATGTGAAAATAGATTTATACTTTCCGGAATTAACGCTCTGTTTGATTCAGTATATATACAAAGCACACAGAAAGACTCTCAGCATTGTATTACCTTATTATGAGGATAAAGTATTAGTTATCCCTGCAAACTTACTATACATAATATGAAGAATATATATGTATAATATATATAAAAAAGTTTCAAAAACCTATTATATATTTTCTGATATCATAATAATTAATATGTAGTCTTCCGAAAAACCCGGTAATACATTATAATAGATTAATGAAATTACTATTCAGCACATATAATATAGCCTAACTAAAATATTGATAATATATTACCATTTTAGATTAACATGTCATGATATCGGTCTTAAACTATAAGATGTAAAATTGGTCTTCAACTATAGATCTAAAACTATAATTTTAATGGCGGTCTTAAACAAGATCTACTAATTGCTTCATTGGATTTTAGAAACCGCGAGTTCAGTCATTGTGACCCAAATATATTGCAATTTGTAAGGTTAAAACTATACTAGAATTATGTATTATTATATTACAATATTTATTAAGGAAATAAATTCACACCAATCACACCAATTCCCACCTATCTAAATTTCATTTATGAATAATAAATTTTATAACAACTAATAAAATGAAATAATGCGATATATACAGGTGTTATTAATTAATTTCGTCTTATTTATTCATAACATAATATTACCCTATAGTTTACTATAATATCTACACATTATAATCGTATAAGCAATTAAATGTTCAAGTAGACCATTAATGTATTATATAGTGACTTTTAGTTACTAAGCCGATAAGTGACCACAGATCAATCTTAATTTAATGCAAATAGATTAGAAAAAATGAAAAAATTGTTGTACAAGTTATTAGGCTTAAGTAAGCAATTGTAGTAATATATCGTCGGAAATAATTATTAAAAATATTTTTACGGACACAAAAGGAATGAATAGCAAGAAAGCTATTTAAGCCTTCATGAGATACAAAAAGTAGACAATGCAATGTTCTCTAATGTAATAAAATAATAACAATCTAAAATTAGTAGGACTAAGAATTACTGTTATAGATTTTTATATAAAATAATTACTTTGACTTAATACTGGCGAACTTTTTTTTTTTTACTGCGGTCAGTTCAATCAATAAATGTAAATTTATACATAATCATAATGATAATTGTAGGCCTATAATTATACTGTTTAACTAACATCTATAGAAATTCCTAAATGGTGTTAAAACTAATAATGAAATTACTGAAATGTTAAAAAGGGATCAATTTTAATGTTGATAATATTACTCATATTTTAGATATAAACTTAACAAGTTTAAACATAAAATATATAGCTAATATCAATTGTCTTTGATAATAATCCGAAGATATATAGTATGTGTCACCCGTACACGTATTTCATTCAATTAATTACACTACAAGGTAAGGCAGGTAATAACTGAACAGTTATGACTCACAATACGCAACACATCAAACACCCAAGATACCTATACAATGTACAGAATCAGTAATAACTAATCCAGGTAACTTTCTTATAATCATACCACTACATCTTCGCGTGATCAATCATCTTATTGTTAGTTGCATAACCGAAGCTAAGCGGCATCTTGCCAAAATTAAACGGCGCCATATTGAAATTTTAAAAGAAATACGGAAGGAGAATTTTTAAGACAATCAGTTTCATTATATTATTAGAATATCATTATTATGATGTCTTAACATAATTTCATATGTGCAGTGTATTTTCTTGAGTTAATTAAATACATACAAGTTATTATACAAATTATACATACAGGATTATTAAGCCGACAGGAAATTAATAGACCAATAACTAGAATATACCGTCTTTAGAATACGAAATTATAACACAAGTTTAAAATAATTTTCAAAACTAAATAGAATTTACCAGTTATTGCAGTTATAATTTTATTGTGGCATTGTAAAGTGAATTCAGAAGGAAACACTATAATATTATGGTATATAAATATCTAACTTGCATACAAGGACAATGTCGCACTAATTGTTGATGCATGGTGTTAACTCCTACGGATTAAGTCAACAAAATAGTCGACAATAATTATGAAACTATATTTTAAACAGAAAACTCAAGCTGACAATGTACTATTCACAACAAATAAATAGGCAACAATGCCACATTTTAAAATACAAAATTGCGGAAAATTTTTTTTGATCAAAATAATAATATAAATTAAAAAACAATTTTAGAAAAAACCTTAAAAATAATTTTCAAGAAAAAATTGAAAATTACAAACACCGACTTTCCAAAAAACAAACGTATTATATTCCGAAATTATAAGAACAGGGTTTAAAGTGAACAGCCAATTTCATTTCTCAGCAGGCAAGAACAGCAACCAGGTCACGCCATCCAGGTAATCAGTGAATAAAAGTGTTGTATATATAAGTTAGTTTGAGTCGAATTCCCGCAAGCCATTTTCCCTCAATCTTAGCTCAGCTGTCCGTCACAACGGTATAATTCGTTTCTTGACAAATCTTCAACGAGGCACTCCAACCGAGTCTGAACAACGAGACTCTACTATCTACTGTCTATCCAGCTACCTTCCATTCATGCCAGAATACCATCAACGCGCGCTACTGCCTCATATCAAAACCGTATCCTCAGTTCACCCTTTCCCGGCTCGATATGTGTAATTCAAACCTATTAGTTGAAAACTACGCGAGTGACAAAAATGTGTCACTGACTGTTGTAGGTATGGTAGTCTCTGTCCGACAGGGATCTCCTGGGAGGCCTTTAGTTTGAGATCGAATTTGTTCTCTTGCTAACAGAGTTTCTGACTAGCTTATCATTTAGGATAATTTAAAAGTTTAGTATAAATCGTTATCACTCTTTTACGTAGAATATATAATATAATATAAACTGTTTCGTGAAACAGACATTTACCGGTGCAAAATTTAGTAATTATTTGTAGAATATAGTTAAAAAATAAAACGCAACACTATTTTTATACTGTGAATTTTCAAAACAAAATTTCACGATTTGACAAGTTTTTGCAAAAAAATTCAACAAATGTCTAAATTTTGCGCAACAATTACAGTATAAAAGTATATTTTAAAAAACAATATAAAGTTTACAACATTAATTATGTAATTTATTTATGTGTATAACTACTAAAAATTCAATAATTAAAAATATTAACTCTTAATTAATTAAAATGAATCTTATTCCAAACTTCTCCGTAGGTTCTCCATACCCGCATGCGCCTTATTGCTGTATTACAAGATTAAAGCAGGACTCACTTCTAATGGAGGAAATCCCACTGAGCATTGACGCCGAATCACCACAGTCCCAGTTGAGCACAAGTCCCCCCCGCGACGACCCTGGCCCACTTTCCCCCCGCGACAATTGACCAACACCACGACCGCCGCCTTCAACAACTCCACTTCCGCCTCCGTTACCAGGAGGCAACCCGCCGCCACCACCGTTGCCATCGACCGTCATGGAGATGGAGTGACTGAGCTGGCGGCGCCGGCCCGAGCGTGGACTGGAGGGGGCCGAGTCACCCGGCGGGTAGTGACGTGAAGAGGAGGAGGGGCGGCCACTACCCGAGGGACCGGGAGCGTTGAGGTCGAGCTCAGAGAGGCGGCCCATGCTGGAGGAGCGCATGTAGGCGCGGAGGCTGGGTATGCTGGTGCGCCGCTTGTCGTTGAACTTGGGGCTCCCGCGGAGTG
>JAUZND010006574.1:0-10711 GCA_034780555.1 Coelogynopora nodosa
GGCATTCGACATTTTAGGTCGCATTCGATATTTATTATGGGGCCCTTTCGATAAATATAAATATATATATATATATACTATTGAAATAAATCGTAGATTTAAATATAAATGACTTCTTGATATATTTGATTGGGAAATGGTTACATTGAATATGGTCCACTATGTAATAAATAAGCAACCTGGAAGTTTTTAAAATGAAGATTTAATGTTTGCCTGGCCTACTTATGGTTTGCTGGTGGAGGTGTGCTCATCATTAATTTACACGTGAACCATATTACAGCACTCGTGGTATTTAAAGTTTGTAAGCAAACATTTATACTATGTATCCTTTTATGTTAACATTATCGGCTAATATTAAAATATTCCATGTTTAAAGGTAGTGACAATATTAAATATGTCTCGAATTGACACCAACATAAACGCTGATATATTGTACGTGTAACGTTTATGAAACTAATATAAATGTATGCTTATCTTGATCATTCTGTGATCAAAAAACTGGTGATTAAGTTGATAAAGTATTACATATTGTATGTGATACATGTTCATAATGTTTTGAGGTATTTTAGAGGTATCCATGGGGATCAAATCAACTGTCTAAAATTACCTTTGATCAATCACTATCCAAAATATGTCGTTCTATATCGCGGCTATTGTTATGATATCTTCGGTACTGCCTACTTTCCATGTTTTCCAAGAATGTACTGGAGAAGCTAATGACGTAGCTCGAGATGAGCTGAACTAGACTTTTAGGGTATTTGAAAAATGTTGTCTTATTGGTTATTGGCTTAAAATTGGTTCATCTCTGGTCCTTACTTAAAACTTATTTGATATAAATGATTAACAGGCTAAAAATCAGGGGGGGATGCAGAATATTTGCGAAGGGTTAGACAAAATCTTTTACCCTCATTATTTGTGTAAACAATAAAAAAGATATTAGCATTTTTCTCCATACATGGTGCCACAAATCAAAAAGTGTAGGCGCGGGTCTGGGCGTACTAACAATTTGTTCTTCCAATTTATCTAATCTAACCCTATCTAAGTAATGCATCATAATCAGTAATAATAATCATAACCAAACAGACTACTCTTACCAAATTAGAATACAAAAGCGACTGCGTTAAGCTGCTATAGTTAGGTGTTATTGTTAGGTGAATTTAGGTGTTAATTTAGTAACTGAAAACAATGGAAACGACACTTTTTAGCAAAAAATAATTAATTGACGTCTTTTCATATCTTAAGAAAAGTATGAATTTATTAAATATTCCTATTGTAGTTTTACATTAGATTTTTTAAATCAATAGGTATAATAAGAACAGAGAATATCGATTGAAAAGTAATTAATTAGGACTGCATTCATATTTATTAGGAATAATATATGAATTATATATATATCTGTTGAAAATAGAAATAGCCGTTCGCAATATTTATATTTCTGTCCGAAATAGTTATGTAGCCTACATAATTTTAATTGTTATCTATGACTATAAATAATATGATGAACTCAGTGACAATGAAAATTTAGTAAATTGTATATAATTATGATTTCAAATGTGAGCGCTGCAGCGCATTAAAATAATTGGTGATATTCATTTAAATTTTCCGGAAATAAAAAGGTAAATTTCAATTGAGAATATTTCTTTGCAGCAATTACATAGATAACATTATTGTTTATAGATTAAATAATATTTATTATATAACAAACAATACATGCTATTTTATTCTTCAGAACCACAGATTTAAACAAGTTTATAGCAACTATAGTAAGTAGTACAAATAAGATATTTTAGAGGTTTATATTAACTATAGTGGCAATAAATTATATTTTATAGACAACTTACGTATGTTAAAATTGTATGAATATATATATGTATATTAACTCTTGAAATCAATTTAATAAAAAATATTTAACACTACTAATTTGTTACCCATTTACATTAAATTTATTAAAATAAAACGATTTTACATTTACAAATATTTATGACGCAATGTATGTGAAATCAATAAGAATCAAATCTACTCTTATTGCAGCGTAATTACGGTATAATCTTCAATTGAAAAAAGTGTGACAGTGTATTATATATTTTCCATGTAAGTGTTCCGGGTATTGCTCATACTTTTAAAGAAAATATACGCAAAACTTTCCATTTTTATCATAAGTCATCATAATTAAAATAGGCAATTCAGGTTCCCATTCTGCCTTTTTCAATTATTTACTAATTATATAGGATTAATTATATACCAACGCATGTAACTAAGAGAATATCTCCCAAATTTTCTTTATTTATTGTCATTTCAATCTCAATAAGAAAAATGGCCTAATTCAATAAAATCAACTATTCAAATGAAACACGTTGGAATTAAGTTTCAAATTGCAATAGATCCACTACAGAAAAAATAAAATACTCTATCATCAATATTATACTTTTTTTAAAACTCTAAATGGAGTCTTAGTTATAGTAATTTTAAGTTAGTAATGTTGAGGCAATTAGTTAATAATAACCAATATTAAATGTTCTATTGAATCAGCTAATCAAATTTGTCTTGAATTTTAAAATAACAAATTTAAATGTAACCATTCTCATACTAATGATAAATATAATATTATATATAAAATGCATACTTTATTACACTACAATATTACACAGAGAAAAAATACAAAAAAGGTTGTTTTATGTCATAAACAAGTCTAATGAGTATATTATGAGGAAAAAAACAATCTACACAGCCTGAAATAATGAAAATAAAATGGCAAAAATGAAACGTTTCTCTAAAATGTTCTACACAAAACAAATACTCTTTCAAGCTGCCAGTAATGTTTCCAAATATTCTATTCTATAAAGATATATCTGTTCTAGTTAGCTGCAAACAGAGATTCAAGAAACAGTAACATAGAAAATTCTGTCACGTCATGGCAAACTGTGCTAGATCTTTATTTCCATTACACATGCAAAGCAAGCAAGTATTATATACACAATTAAAGTGCGGAAAATGTTGACATGACAATGCAACATGTAAAAACAAAAACGACAACAACTCCACTAAATAAAGCCGTCGGTACGCCACTGCTCAATCAAAGCAAGCCGATTGGCTGGCGCTGTCAAGAAATACTTGCACTGATGCTGTGAATATCGATCGACAACCGGAATGACGTCACGGAAGGTATAGTCGCGCCAATCTGTGTTGAACTTGTCGAGCAGGTCAACTATGAGTTCGGGTGAACTTTTCAAGGGGTCAGGGGCTCTTGGCTGTATCAGAGAGGGACACTGAGTGTCGCGGAGAATGATGACGGCCCTGGGGGTAAATAGGGGAAGAGAACGATCAATAAATCTTAACTGGTAAAAGGTTAAACAATCTAGCCGTACTACCGCAAATTGTTAATTATCGCAAATATTATTATAAACGTTAAGAATAAACTTTGACTTTGTAGTTTCCTTGTAAATTTTAGATAATCATCTGAATTGCGATAATATATATATATATATATTAAAGTATTAAACTTTTAAATGACCAAAACGTGGAAACATCCACAAATTATAAACCACAAGACAAAATAATGCGATAGGCTTTTATTTAGAATGTTTACATTAACTTGAAAAAACATATTAACAGTTAAACCATCATGTGAAGTACCTACATCATGAATATCTTAAAAACTCCATGGGTAATGGAACTTGTAAACAACTACATAAAAAACGGATTTAATCTTTCACACGTAAAATAATTTCAAGACAATCAAAATAAATGTAATAGTGTTTTTAATTTCTCATAGTGATGCCATTAGATAGTTCAATTGGAATTATAGATATATAAGCTGCATATATCTAGTGTGTTGAATTATGAAAAAATCTAAAATATACTTCATCGATTTAAATGGAATAATTAAAAATAAATTAATAAACAAATCGATATGCTAATAGAATTAAGTCTTTGTTTTCGTAAAAAAAGTTCCTCCTAATATATACCTAAATGATACATATTTCCTTAATATTTTAATTAGATGATCGATTCGAAATAAGTATATTTATTATGTCACACATTGGTGATATATAGTATACACCAAAATCGATAACATGTTTATTTATGTATTATCATTAAATTATAGAGCGACAATCTGATGAAAAACTTTAACTTATTTACAACTTACAACCTCTTATCTACATGATTCTATATTATTCAGATTGAATCAATCACAAATAGGTGAAAGGTTAATTGGTATATTGGTTCATGTATTTAATAATCGACTATCTAGGAAAGGATCCTCATCTACCTATTGTTAAAAGTTAAATGGAAAAAAGTTGTGTGGTTTACATGAATGTTAATAATGAATATAATATATAATAAAAAAAACATATAATACAACTAATTTTTAAAATTTAAATTCTAACTTAATAAAACATATTTTCTACTTAATTCGCACTGTCAGTCACTATTGTTTCTATCCACTGTACAAGATTGGGGTATTGTCGTGATCAGATAATCAGGGACTCACCTAAGAGCAAACCAGCCACAGTATTTTGGATGTACAGCACAACCATAAATGTTCTTATCCGCTGGCCAAGGATCACAGGTGGGAGAGACATCACCCCGCTGATAAAAGTGGACTGCACCAGCAACATGTCCAGCGGTTTGTACCAGCACTTTCGGACGATGATTGTGGTGCAGGTCAAAGTCATGGATCACCTCAACATTGTCCGGATTGCCGGGCAGCTCGCTCACAACTGAGTTCAAGCGTCGTTTTATAGACTCATCAAGCAAATCAGCATTGATGATTTCTTCAGCGTCTAAACTCGCGAGGAAGGGAACCAAATTGTTCTCGAACATTTTTGGTGTACTGATGATGATGAAGGCGACCGTCCCTGTGACACAGGGAATCATAAAACGAGGACCTACCAGTCTATTGTACCAGTCGAGAAGAAACGGATAGGTCTCAAAACCATATTGTTCTAGAGAGGATTTTAATTTTAATTCAATATGATTTAATGACTCCATGTCTGAAAGAGATATATGTATTAATATAGTTTAATCTAATGTGGGGAATAACACGAAAACAATAAGCATGACATATAAATAAATGATACTCATCAACAAATATAACAATGGTATTGCATCATATTATAAATATCAATAACATTCACAGAAAAAACGTTTAGTAAAATACTGGCTCCAAATAAATTATATAAAATATATATTATGTATAAATCCATAACTTTATTCAACATCAAAATATATAAACGTTGCATAAAAAATTAAAATTATTTAAAATATTGACAAACTGTGAAAATTATGGATACAAATTTAGGCTTTATAATTTCCAAATGTAGCATGAGTGACCTTCAAGTGTGAAACAACATTAAAAAAGCATATTTTTGTAATTGTTATAACTTATATATTGCAAGTGTAAATATTCCTATTAACATCGTAGTGACACAATCAATAATTAATCTACAATAATAATTTTAAAACCATAAAATTAAGCACAAAATATACTTATTTGTTGATTTATTGAAATATATTTAGAATATCACTATTGAGATTATTCGCCAAAAAATTGTATTCTGATAATTTAAATAAATTTTAATAGTTGTATCTTTATATTCCACATATATATATATATATCAATTCACTATATAACAACACACTAAAAAATATAACCACAACAAACAGAGACAATGAGAGAGATATGGTTTAAAAGCATTATATATACATAGCCAGGGGGGATCATATGGGGAGTTAAAATTAAATAGCAACCCCTAAATTACAGCTTGACCACCCAAAATTTTGGATACGCGAACGACATGGAGTGATTTCATTAATATTTATACTAACATGAATACACAAAAAAATAAATTACTAAATTCATCTTCCTTCAATTTAAAATAGTACAAATCCAATAGCATTGGTCACCTATTTACTGATTATTATAATTCATTTAATTAAATGCATAGTATAAGTTAACCCTATGATGTATGTTGAAGGGGTCACCTGAAGAAAAATAGAGGAACACAAGGGGAAAGAACGAACTAAAACAATGATTTTGGAGTATATGTCCTTATATATGTCGCATTATATGCTTACCAATTCATTTCTTAAACATATATTAGTTAATACCAATGTATTAAAAATAATTGATACTTATTTTGGAAAAGAATTTGCTATAAATGAATACTGTTATGGTTTTTATGTATATTATAATTATGAAATTGAATATTTCATAAAAATAGACAATTTAGGTGCTCATCCTAGCTCAGAAATATATAAGAAAAAAGATTTATTACCAGAAAAATGATATTTAAAAGAATCTCTGGGGATGTAGGGTGAGGCAGTTAGACAATAGAATCCATTTAAATTATAATAATGCATTTAACCCATTACAAATTAGAGAAAATAATAGTTTTCAAATTTTTTTTAAATGAAATAAAGTTAAGATTTTAATAAAGGTTGGACGGCAAGTCATTCCACAAGCTAGGGCCAGCTAATAACAAGGCTCCCTTTGCATGTGTGATACGGATCACTGGCTGATGAAGATGTGGAGCTGATTGGGATATTAATGCAGTGCTGGTTGTAGAGGATCGAACAAGGTATTTAAGGTAGTCTGGTATAATTCCCATAGATTCACTTATGAATAATACAATATTTCAATATATACAAAAATTGTTGAAGTCTACTGAGAAGGATGGAGTTGTCAACAGTATCAAAGGCTGTGCTCAGGTCAAGGAGGACAACACACAATATTTCCCCATATGGCACCTAGGCAAGGTCATTATGGAATTTGCATAGTGCTGTTTCAGTAGAGTGGTTAAGTCCTGTAAGCAGATGCATATGGAGACAACAGGGAGTTGGACAGTAGATGGGTGTTGATACAATGAGCTATCAACCTTTCGATTAACTTTGAGGGAAATGACAGACAAGACATTGGCTGGAAGTTGCTCAGTCATTATTTTTATGAAGCAGTGTGATAACAGCTTTCTTTTATGAGTTAGACACAATACCAGTTAAAAGAGATAAATGGACAATTTTGCATTGGAAGAGGAGAGACATGGTTTTACTAGAGACAGTGATTTGATCAAGGGAACAAGATTTAGAATTCACAATGAAAAGCTGCTTCTGAATTTCCTCCAGAGAAGTTGCAGGTTACAAGACAGCTGAAAGTTGTCATGGATTACTAAAATCTGATTTATGAAAAAGTCAGAAAAAGGTTCAGCACATTTAGTAGGGTAGGAGTATGTTGGAAGGTTAGATTTTGGATGCCACATGAGAAGTTTGTTAATTGAAATCATCATTGTGTTTATTCTTACATCTACTAAATCTGGGTTTGAGGGTGATGGTGTCAGGAGGGTAGGGTAGTATATTTTAAAAAATCTGAAGCATATAAAAACCTTATATAACTCATAAAATTTAAATAGAAAAGTTTTGAACTAGGTATCTACATAGTTACATATACTTGTACACATTTTTTATTTTAAATGGCAGTTATAAATTCAACATATGATCAGTCATATTTTTAAATATATAATATTACGAACTAAGATAATTATTATAGCTATTCACAAAACTGGGTATTGAAACTACAAATTAATTTTTTGTTAAATATTTAATTTAATTGAAATATACAAAATAAAATTTTGATTTAAAAAAACAGTGTTGCCCAGACAAACTAAATCAACACCACTAATTCTGCACCTGGAAGGAATAAGCATTATAGAAATTAATTTAATTATATAAAAATATATATGTACATGACTATGTATAAAGAAAACAATTGTTTTTTGTGATAATAAATTCAAAAAAATTTCTGAATGAAGATTAGTTAAAAAATTAAAACTGAGCAGTTTTTTTTATTAAGTAAACATTTCATAGATATTTTATACTAATATGATTAAGTCTGAAAAATTAAATTATTAATATTATATTCCATAGCTATAAGATCTACCAGTATTTTTTGTCTAAATGAGAAAATGCCAAAACCTTTCCATGATTTCCACTGCAGGCATCAGTGCCTCATAAAAAATTTAACAAAAATTCAAGTGATACTCTGAATTATTAAATAATGGCACAAAAAACACCCCTCATAATTTGTTGTAAGTTACATACACATAAGTTTATTAAAATGTTATATTCAATATTAACAGTTATACTATAAAATAATGAAAAGAGAATCAAGATGTTTACTGTCAATTAAATAATATGTTTTACCAATAATAATAATAAGTAATAATATTTACCAAATTTCATTATTCTGCTCTAAAAAGGGAAAGAAACAAAATAATAAAGAGTTTAATTATTCATTTTAATAAACAACTTCACCTCCTTTCATGGAAATGTGAATGCCACCTTTTCTGATATTATAATTTTATTGCAGATTTGTGGTGATCTCAGGGATGATGGAAATAAAGCTCTAAATTTCCTTAATTTCTGGCAATCCAGCACATTACTTGCAGACTCTGATATATAGGTTCTAACTGACATGGGTCAGGCCTGAATATCCCTTTTATAACCCAATGACCTGTGAGTCAATTAAAAAACCCATTAAAAAATTAATACTTCAATTAATGCTTTCTTAACCTAACAATGTTTACACTATATTATGTTGTGTTTTTGTTAAGCTTTATAATTGTTATATATCATAACTCTGTAGACACAAGTCATTATACTTATATTAAGCTGTTAGTTAGTATTAGCTGTTTATACAGTCTCAGTTCTCTGTATTGATTTATAGTAAGCTCCATTCACATGGCTAGATAAGTTTTACTACAGTACATATATTATTATCTGTTTCTCTGTTCATTCATTTAGCCTTGCTTGATTGAATAAAAGCCTATTGTAGAAACTATCTGCTTTTGGTCACAAAAATAATCCTATTATTAAATACTATTTTTTTAAATATATAATATTTTAAATTATGCAGTGGTGTAGGAAACAGGGCAGCTGAGGAGGCTCAGTCACAACAATAAATTTTGGGGGCTCAGTAACTGTAATGTTAATTTTTGTATCTTAGCATCTTAGATTTCAAAAATTTTAAAAAGTTACACTCTAAAAATGGAATATTTTAAGGTTTTTATTTTTTTTATTAAAAAAAATCATTTAATATCCTAGACTATCAGATCTTGCTCATGCCCTCTAATGATTTCTGAAAAGTTAGGAGCTATGTGACATGGTTTACCTACTTATTTATATTTTATTAATAAATTATGAGATACAATAAAAGAAAAACACTTTATTTATTACTTACAATTAAGGTGCTTTAGTATTAAAATATAATTTCAACTATAACTATTTTTTATGAGTTAATTAAATGTGATTTAACAGCATTGACAAATTAAAAGTTTTAAATATCATTATAGTTTTAATAAAATGTTATTTATTAATATTATTTTCTTAAATGTTATCTTGTATATTTGAAAGTGAAATCTGACAGTATGCAAACTGTCCAGACAGAAAGCGAAGTTCTGTTTGGACTATACTGTAAGAAAATTAGGTGGATATTGAGTATTTGAAATGAAAATAATGATAAATTTGCTTACTATCCAAACTATTTGTAAATTATACATTTTATAAATTAATATAAATTCTCTCTTCTAATTTTTTCAAAGTTTAGCATTAACATTTTATATTCTAAACTACACTGTCACTGAAAAGAAAAATGAGGTGGATTTTGAGTATTTGAAACATGAATAATGATAAATTTGCTTACTGTCTGGACCATTTGTAAATTATACATTTCATGACAATTGAAAAGCATTACATCTATTCTACTAAAGTTTTGAACCAGTTTAGCATTACAATTTTATATTCTACATGGTTGCCATTTGCCATACTTATAGTAACACCATTTTCTCAGATTTTTAAGGATTGTTTAATATGGAAAGTGCTTTTTTACATTCAATAATTTTTTACTTATAGAAAACAAATAATCTTTTTTATTTCTTCCTCCTTTTTGTAATGCATTTGATTATGCCATTAGAGTTAGAGGATTCTTAGACTTTATATCCCACACAAAATTGAAACAAAACATACAGTCATATACTTGATTTGTATGTTTCATAGTAATTCCTTGTAAATGCCATGGTAATTATACAATTTAATTTTACAGATGAATAATAGTTGAAGAATAATACACAATTTACAGAGACAGAATCTCCATTTCAAAAAGGTTGTCATACATTTGTTACTTAAGTGAATTAATTAATTCAATTGCATTATATTGCCTTGTATTCACGATGAGTCATGACCTAATAAATATACTAGGCTAACATTTTTACCTGCTTTCTGCCAGGTAATATGTATATAAATGCAAAATAAAAATACAAAAAAATTTGTAAGTTAATAAAATCATGGAATAAACATATACAACAGTGCTATAACTATAATGTATTAATTCAAGGAAATTGCTACTAATTTTGAAGTTAAAAATTATAACATTGTCATTGAAAGTATGACATGTTATGACTTATGTAAATAAAACATGTAAATGCTTTGTATCTTCTCTACTAATGTTTTGAACAAGTTTAGTATTCAAATTTTATATTTTAAACTCATTTGAGGGAAAACTAATGTGGATATATTGAGTATATTTGAAACTAAAATAATTATAAATTTGCTTACTATCAGTATCTGTCTATCAGGACCTATGGCTAGGTACTTCAGTGAGATTTTTTAAATTCAAATTTTGAATTTTTAAATTTTTTAAAAAGTTATATTAGGTGATGCT
>JAUZND010006575.1:0-10710 GCA_034780555.1 Coelogynopora nodosa
AATAACCTGAATATTATATAAAATAAATAATCAGGGTGGTCCAAATAAACGGGGGGTTGCCTATTTTTGACACTAAATAAATAAACGGGGGGGGTTACGTTTATTTGGCACGCCAGAGTAGGCCTACATAATGTAACACGCAGAACATGCTTTTGTATAGCACACTAAAGTATTTAAAGTAAAATATTAAACATACAACATTTATTTCAGTAGTTTAGGTTCATTATTATTAAACAATATGCTAATATAGCAGAATCCAACAAGTGAACTGCATGATTCAATGTTCTTGAAAGAGTAGAGTATATATTTAAATACCGACAAAAGACATTTTACATTTTATCAATGCTCACTAATAAGATAACTTCTTGCTTTGGTCGACCTCAAGAATAAGACTTTGAATGTTTTTGAAATGAAAAAGCAGTCAATCGATTTAATAGTATAATTTTGTTATTATTGGTTCACTCTACAAAGAGCTAAAAAATGAACAAAGTCAATATTTCAGGGTGAAGCATAATATGTATCATTAACTAATAATGTCAATATAAAATAATCATTATGTTGCGATCAATTATGTTTTTCATATAATTATTTATTAAGATTGGGTTTCTTAATGATACGATATCAACTATGAGACTAGACAGATTTAACGGGGTGTGTGTTAAAATCAGCCTACTGAATCATGCGTTTGATAAAATATACCTCTTTCAAAAATAGATAGGTTTGTAAAATGAGCAAACAAAAGGGCCCTCTCTTAAAATGTCCAGATTCGACCGTGACTGATTAAAAATGCGTCACCTTAAAACATAAATGATCGCTATTTGCGTCAACAAAAATGAAAACACCAGTAGAGATAACAATAAGTAGTTTATTGTAAAGTACCAACTTTAAAAGTAATCAATAATGTGTTCTTTAACAGATGATTTAAATCATGTCGATTATAGTTTTCTCCTATACAGGTTATAATAATACTGATAACAATGATCAGAGAATGAAATATTGAATGTTACAATAATTCAAAGTTCATAAAAACCACACTTAGTACAGACGAGCATAGAAATAATATTCACAAGTCGAGTAAATGGAAAGTACGTTACATGTGAACACACCCAGATAATTCTTCAACCTCGAGCGGCTAACCTGCGCACATCATTGAGCGTCTTGCGACAGTGTTTATTATAGGCCCTCCTGTCATTGTGGTACCAATCGATCACCGCTGCATCACAGGCCACCGCGGGACAGATCGAGCTGTAGATTCCATTTTCACTGCTACAACTAATATGAGTAGGGTATAGGAGAAGCGGGAGAGGGGGCGGGGGGGAGGGATTATGGAGAACCTCTCTGAATATGTTATGGGTCAATTGTCTACGTAAAAATATTGCAGTAATTTTAACAAAAATCATGAGAAAGTCTTCTGATCATCAATATGATGCATTTTTTAGTATCCAAACAATGGAAATACAAAAAGTATCAACTGTAATGATGAACAAATACTCATTTTTGAATTTTTTAAATTTTCTGACCAAATAATGTATTATTTTATTGCAATATAATTCATGTAGCCTACTATCTATAAGTGTACACATTGTGTAATGTAACAAATTAATGTGATTTCCGTAATGTTGAAATGAATAAGATATGGGAAGCCCAAATGCTACTGTAAAATGTTACTACAAAGGTTACAATAATGTGTTAATGTGCCCCCCCTCTCTACCTCCTCCTCATATTTCTTGAATGTGCCCCCCCATCTACCTCTTCCTCATATCTCTTGAATGGGCCCCCCCCCCTCTACCTCCTACTCATATCTCTTGAATGTGCCCCCCCCCCTCTACCTCCTCCTCATATCTCTTGAATGTGCCCCCCCCCTCTACAATTTATTACTGATTTATTACAAAATTTAAAAAATAATTATTTTTCATTAATATTAATAAACTCTTGCACGCCTTAAATAGGAACTAAAATGATCCTAGTTAGGATATATTTTGATTTTAACAACTTGTTAGTTTAGTAAAATAAAGAACGATTTTCACAAGTAATTGATACATTTCCAAAACTTTTTAATTTTCTGTTGATAATGATAAGAATTAAGTTATTGCGACATACATTACAAGTAATATTGCGCCTTACTTAATTTGTAAATATATAACTTTAATTATAGTTTAAATTTAATATAAATTATTACTGAATGAAATAGATATTATATAAATGTATTATTATTCTAAAATATTATTTAGAAAAACACAAGCATCATTAAAGACTTTTTGTGCCCTTGTTGATGTTTGCATGGTGAGATATGTATCCGTAATTATTTAAATATTAATCGATTCATCCAGTGCTTAAAGTATTGCTGCAATCGTCAAAGATCAATACGGGATAAATGCTTTCTATATCTTCCTTGTATAATGTATCTCTGTGTGTGGAATCAACAGGAAACGTTATAGCCAGCCATATTACTATAAAATATATACCGGCCTGATGCAAATAAAGGCAAAACTGAAGGGAAAGAATATCATTTAGAATAAAGATTATGTCGTCATTAATCTCGGGCATCGAAATGAGTTCCTCTATGTTCGACCCTTCATTGTGAATTATGAATTTATGAATGCTTCATAAAACTAAAATCGGGACATAAATTGTAGGATATAATCATTATTTCTGAGAAAAAATTGTTACAATTTCGCAGCTTTAATTTTGAAAGGTTGTTGTAGATATTTAATTAATTATCTCAAAATTTATTTTGAAGCCCTTGAATACTCATTAATTTTATTATCGGCTTAAAATGCACCAAGGTTAAAATATTATATTGAATTTTCAAACGACAAAAAAACATGCTTTATTCTGGAAAAGTCATTAATTGATTTATTTAAACATTCAGAAAAATGTCTAACATATTTTGTCGGAGGAAAAGTAAACAGTCAGTTTTCGATTTGAAATACGAGTATATCCAAACAATAACATACTAGTTATAAAAATTATTTCTTGCATAAATAAAAATATATGTATACTTTACTTCTAAGCAGGTACAATTAAATTTCTACTAAATTCATCCAAATATTGATAAAACATTGAAACAATTATTTATACACAGGAAAGACGTGTTGAAGTGATATATATATATATTTACCTGCACATTCGTTTACATCCATCTTTGAATGTTATTTCTGTTGATCTGATGAAGGAACACATAACGTCCGCCGGGGTGCACACCTGGGGCTCTTGAACTCCCTGACCTTGACAGTTCTTGACGATGCAAAGGCAGATCAACAGCCCGACGAGCGCTCGTGTACATGCAGAAAACTATGAAACGAAAATAACTATTTAGACAAGGATTGAGTGGAGAAATATTGTTATTTATGATATGGAAAGTTTTACCAGTTGTTCTAGATTCAATATATTGGATTTAAAATGTTATATTAATATTTAAAATTCATTTAAAAGATGTGGATAAATTTTGATTTCTATTTGGGGGTAATAATATGAATATAATCGATTTTGTTAAAAGAAGTCCAAATTTGAATTAATATTTTGTAGTATAACATATTACATCTTCGAAGACATTGAAGTCATTCAAGATCATGTACAGTAATATCTAAAACATTATATATTTAGATATTCATATATTACACATAAATTTTAAAAAACATCTAAAAAAGAAATATTAAACTTGAAAAAACTGTAAGGATTTAGATATCACTATTAGCGTAAGTAATAGAACCAAATTTAATTTTTTAATATTTTACGAGAATAACTTCTTGTCCCACAAAATATATTTAAGGCACTTCCATAATGTCTTCCATACTGTTCATATTCCCCACCCCCCCCCCCCTAATCTAAAACATAAATATTCAATATTAGACAATATTAGAATATAGCGTATAGAGCATACTAATTATCGATAATATATTGCTAATTTATTTCAAATATAAATTTTTACTACATTAATAGTATATTAATGACATGGAATAGGTTTTTTTGTATCATTTGATTTGTTTTATGATTTGTATATATAAAAGCATTTTCTAGTATACTGCAATCTTCTGAATTCCTATTAACTCGAATTTTAATTTCAATATTGCAGTAAATATTGTAAATATTGCCATAAAATAGATTTAAATAATTTTTATTAAAAACGTGTTCATCTTGTACGTTAAAAAAGAATAGAAATTTAACTATGAATATATATTGTATATCTATAGATGCATCAAAAATATTTGTATTAGTCTTTTATTAACCTATTATTAATATTCGATACGCTATATGGTGAATTCTTCATTCTTCTAAGGGATATTTATATATATATATACAAGTCTAACAATTAAATAAAAGCAACATTTTGTTGGTTTTATTACTATTTGGACTACATAAAAACGATCACACTTATTTTATTGATAAAACATGTTAACAAAATTAAAAGAAAACTCACTTTAGTCATTCTGTGAATCACAAATGTCCAGAAATTTTGAGGAATTTGACTGTCGACAAAGGTGAATGTATGAATCAGTAGAAACTGCAGAATGAATATACTCAGACAGAGAACACAACTTTACTCTGATAAGAGTCAAGTGGCCCAAAGATTAGCGGAGTGCTGTGGTAAACGTTCAACGTTAGCATATTATATATAGAGAGAGATTCAGTGTTTATGACCGACTAGATTCACATGGATATTTGCAAGATTCGTGTGATAACTATAAAATATATTAATGATTTACAACCATTATATTACGCAAATACAATTATCTGTGTATTTTGAACAAAATAAAGTTCTTAATTGCCTCATCTAGCTGCGACTTGCTATGGTGCATATTCCTATAGATTACAGTAGAACATGATATAATGTACCTATGCGTGTAATGTAGATATAAGTATGACCTTATGTGGTTGAATTCATATTTAACTATTTGTGTCAATTTAAAGCATATTAAATTACATTAAAAGGACAATAACTATATACAATTAATATTATTAAATAATATAAATATGTACACCAAGGCATGGTATATATACTTCGAAAACGTTGATATATTTATTCCCTGAATGTTTATTACCACATATATTAATATTACGCATGCTATATACAGGGGAACTAAAACATAGTATTCATATATAGATATTAAATTTTCCCCTGATCAAATCAAATTAATGTACAATTTTGCAATTTTTAATAATAAAAACTTAATTTTTCAGATTTAAAAAAATGTTTATGGCTAATTAATATTTAATATCAAATTGTTTTTAAAAAGGTCAAAAAGTCAACAACAAAAAAATTAATTAATTGTTTAAATACTAAGATTTATTATAATTATTATTATTATTCATTATTAAAAAGGCCAAACAAAATAATTATCCAACATTTTAGTATCATTCTTGTTCTTATCCTTTTCTATAATTAGTTTGATTTAGATTGAAACGCAAGTTGTCAAGTAGTTAACCAAATAAAAAAGTGAACTGCTATCTGAAAGGAAGAATATGGATATTCGTTCCTATTTTTTTGCGCTAGTACAACCACATTTGTAGCCTCACCTACTATCGGTGTCATAATGTCAAAATGTCATCTATGACGAGAAAAAGCCATCGTAAGCAGGTTTTCTCTAATGTCATCTATGACGGAGCCATCGTAAGCATGTTTACTCTAATGTCATCTATGACGAGAAGAAGCAGCCATCGTAATCATATTTACTCTAATGTCATCTATGAAGAGAAGCAGCCATCGTAATCATATTTACTCTAATGTCATCTATGACGAGAAGCAGCCATCGTAAGCATGTTTACTCTAATGTCATCTATGACGAGAAGCAGCCATCGTAAGCATATTGATAGGTAAAATTAAATATGGTGATAACATCTCCAAACATATTAGTAGCTCTATATAGTATATTATATGTATATATCACTGCCATAAAAGAAAGAAAATATAAGGACCCAGGTTAAGGGGTTAAGGGGCTACATCCCAGGCTATGTCCCCCTGATTTTCAACCATGTCGGACTCACTGTAAAATTGTTCACGAATTCAAAAATTGGAATTAAAATATAAATATTGTAATTAAGCTTGTCAAATATTAATATGTAACGTTTTTATTTATGTAATTCTTTTAATTGCAATAATTAGTCTGTTTTAAAATAATAATCGCGTAATGGTAAATGTTCCAGTTGTGAAAAGAGTATATATAGGAAACATTGAGAATTCAAATATATACCGAAAAATGTATTCACGGAATCCTAATTATATGTGTTCTGTTAATGCGTGTTTATTAGGATCTATATTTAACATTGAATTTTCGAAAATTTATATGTTATAATGGCGTTAAATATGTAGTAAAAAATCAATGTATATATGTTACTTATAAAGATGATAATTTTGATTATACAACCTTTACTGACTCCGTTTCCTTTTTTCATTGACTTGTGCATGTTTCGGTTATCCTGAAAACAGCAGGTAATCACCCCCATGTATGGATGCCAGTCATATTTCTTATCACTCACTTTTATAGTATATTAATAGTCAAACCTCACAAGAGATGAATACCATTTTAGACGGCACTGAACAAAGCATTAACTTCTCATTTAAGTGAATACCGATATTATAACAACACAAGCTTATTTTTCATTGAAATATCGCGCGCCCAGAGGCAGATAAACAGACAAAAAGATAAGTCTTGAAGCGAGTTCCAATATTTTGCGAAAAACTCTACAAGTAACAGTGTTAGGAATGTTTAATGGAATGAGTAATTATTAGGAATGACAAGAAACTACTCTGATATACTATACTAAAAAAATATTGTATTTTTAAATTAAAACAAAAAATATTTAAAAATAGAAGTGTATATATATATAGGACTACATTCATATATGATTTTTTTAATAATTCATAAATTTGGAAATTTAAACAACAACAGTAAAAGTGACCAAACAATTATTCTACAATTAGCTTTACAAATTATTATTATAATTTATACAACTCTCGCTTTTTTTTACGAAGAATACAATTTTTTTTAATATTAAGTAAAATGGCTGACATGATATCGGATATAATAGGTTAAACGATAATCGGAGCATCGAACAAATTATTTTTTACGTATTTGTTTATTCAACTGACATAACACCTCGTCAACTGACTCCAACAAACTGGTTGACATTGAAGCCGCTCATGATTAAATATTTAATTGATATTTGAACAACAATCTGTCCTAGTTATGCTAGTTTAAGGCAGTTTGAAATGAATACCATTTGACAAAAATACCAAAAATGAGTTATGAATAGTCTACATAAATTCAATATGAATAGATGCCCTATACTATACCATACTTATTACATTTTTATGGAACATTTTTTATTTATCGCTAGTAGAATCGCTGATTTATCGTAGAACAATATCGCTATAGAATTTCTGATTTAAAACTCAATCAAATGCAGTGTGACTTTCATATACGAATTAGGCGTAATAATTCCAAAATTACATAAATTTAAATGTTATTATATACTAATAATTCATTGAAATATATAAACAATCTTTAAACAACGCAACCGCGTTAACGATGTCGTTAAAACAATAAATAGTACAATAACAATATGAGTAAATGAAACATACCATTTACAGGTCCATGTAGGTCTACTGACTCTAGTATTCGTCTTTTGGCAATGCTGAAGCCAGCTTGTTCAAAATTAGCATTCATCAGTGCCCTTGTTTATTGATTTTTTCCCCAACTCAACTTCGAAAACAATAGAATCAGTGTGGCGTAATTCATCTTTTCTTCTTCATACTATCCGAAGTTATAATGAGATCGGGCAGTCGCAAGGTGCAAGTGGAGGGTACCTCAATTTCCTCACCCTCCCTATAACGATGTGGCGGTATCCTCTAGTGTTACCGACATCCATTTCACTGATCTTGAATTTGAGATGAAACCTTTATTCATTTATAAATTTAAAGCATACATTTTTAATTATTTGTCAGTTTTACCCATCACACATATGCTACATCTGAAAATAGTTTTAGTTCAGAAAATGAAAAAGAACCGAATGTGCCAACTCAAAATTATTCTCTCTAGATATGGTTAATACATGTTCAGTGCATCAGTTAAGTCCTTTGGTACAGAACATACATCTATTTATATTAATTTGAACAATTTTACGCTAATCTTCTTCAAAATTTAATAACGAACATATCCACTACTTATTTATTTATAAGTAATATATTAATTAATAAGCTGTGTGAAAATAAAAGACGTTTCATTAATAATTTAACTATTGGTTATAATTAATTATTTGTAAA
Source organism: Coelogynopora nodosa (assembly GCA_034780555.1). Lineage (NCBI taxonomy): Eukaryota > Metazoa > Platyhelminthes > Proseriata > Coelogynoporidae > Coelogynopora > Coelogynopora nodosa. The sequence goes on from JAUZND010006575.1 coordinate 8,264, forward strand.
GCTTATTTAGATATCAACTTTCCAGCCAAATGATTAAAATGATGAATTTGTTACATTACCTAAAAAAAGAGAATATTATGCCGTATATTAATATAGTCTGTTTTATAATTTTCACATTGGATGATATAGCTACTATTAGAGCACAATATATATAGGCCTAAAGGAAAGTTTTGATTCATTTAAATAGAATAACTTTAATAATTTATTGTTTCACATATTCATATCGTATCATTTCCAAAAACAATGGGTAACTGTGTAATAATATATACAGATCATTTATTAAATAAAGGAAATAATACACAGAAATTTAAGGATTTTAGAAGCGACAACAATTTTTTAGACGGTTATTTAGACATTTTTAATTTCTCAGCTGGACTAAGAATTAGTTTTAACACTTTTCAGTCGTTAGGTGAGTGTGAAAGGATACAGAAGGAGAAGCGTGCAGGACCCTAATAGAAAATAATATCACATAAATGACAATAATAAATGATGACAAAGATTTGCAGAATGAAATTTATAAAAAAGAGAGTTATAGAAATACTTAATTGAATATTATGTAATGCAGAACATTAAAATATATTAACCGCTATCGGTACGGGGCGCTACATTTTGTAACAAATTTTATTCAATTGTGAATAAAATTAATTTTAATAAGTGAATTTACTTGAAACTTCAAACCGACGAGATTTATACTCACATCTGCATACATGTAACATTTTATGACTCTAACTACTATGCAAAACATTTTTTAGGGTTTGTTACCTTTCTTTAATTCCAAGCGTAATATTGTAACCGATAATATTTTAGGTCGCATGCTTTGGAATGCAGTCTTTTGAAAAATGGATTGGCACTTTTGTGAGCCACAGGCGAGTAATATCCCCTGTACTACGAACAAAGAATTGACCACTGAATTATAGTTTGTTCATTTATTACCACGTCAATAAAATTACATTGCTTTCGTACATTGCCAAACAGAATCGCGGTGTCCTTCTTTTGAACTCTTCATTGCAGCGGCGAGGTTGAAATTGACAAAAAGAGAAAACTCTATATTAACAGCAACATCATGTTGAAAAAAACCACCAATGCACTGCGAACTTTTTTGCGAACACAATAAAACTTAACCATGTTCCCATCCACTTGGTCGACTCCTCCTTTTCCGGCGTTGTAATCTGTTATCAGTGTGGGTTTATTCATGTAAAATGTGTAGATTACAAAAGTCGCGAAAGGAATTTGTGAAGGCCTTGGCCCATGTTCTGGTTGAATGCCAATATGCCAAGAATGGAATTCAAAAAATCATCGACTCAGCCATGCAATCTCTTCACCAGCTCGAAGAATGCACTTCTTACCTCCCTGGCCATACCTTCCACAGTTTCAAGGAGCCGTGTTTGTTGTAAGACAACGAGAACGCGGTGTGATATCTGCACATAATCTATTTGTCCTGCCCATCGTGAAAATATTGAGCGCTACATTTACTCTGATAAATGTAAATAAAGCTAAACTTTTGGAAAGTATTTTACTTGCCGTTTTGTGACAACTAGATCTTACCCATTCTGTATTTTGTCAATTTTATGTACTCATTCATTTTTTGTGTTCATACAGTACTTACCTAGAGTTCCAGACTTATTGTTACAGCCATTTCTGTTTGAAGTATGTGTGTATGATAATTAATATATACAAAATATTAAAGAATTAAATATATAATTTATACGCAAATAAAATGTTCATTATATGCACCATATTATATGTAAAGGTATTACACTCTGCATTCCATTTCTGTACTTTATATTGAACTTGATGGTCATTTTAAATTCTAGACCTAAATAACATAAAATTGTGCTTCCTGTGAAGACTGGGAAAATTAATAAAGTGAGAATTCGCTATTGGAATAGGTTATACATTATTTTTTAATAATTTATTAAAATTTATTACCTTTTTTTAAAAAATAAAAAGTTTCAAATACAAAAATATTAAACTGAAAGTAATCAAACAGTTAGTATTGTACCTAGATAAAATACGTTAAATATATTGTAGTTAAACAAAAAAGAGTCCTAATACGACCAATAATATACCTGTATCAATATGGTATATATTTCAATTTACATAAACTACAAAACATATCTGAAAATTTGTCAATTGAATGGAATTGAATATTTAATGTAATATCAATCATTCAATTATAAAAGAGGATACATTATTAATAACATAAATCTCAAATCATGGTGTTTCTCTTTTAACAGATTACATACTACTGTAATATACTACTAAAATGAATGATATTTTAAATGAATATTACAAAAAATAATATCAAATTGATATTCGTCATTAATTATAATTTTCGCTTCGTGCTATATTTATAATGTCGTATTGATAGAGTAGCAATATTACTATTATCGAATTTATGGTTTATGGATTTATTATTTAACAATTATTTAAATTATTATTATATT
>JAUZND010006576.1:0-31173 GCA_034780555.1 Coelogynopora nodosa
AATACAATAACAATATAAATCGTCAATTGACGTCATCCGCTGTTCTAGGTATAAAATTTCCCCGCTGTTCTAGTGTTGCAACTAGCATTAAAAAAAAGTTTCGAGTAGTATATATTTTTTGAAAAGTATTTTTTTGGGACTCAAATAATATTTAATATTTCTACATGTTTTTACTAATAGAAGTTTGCTGTGGTTGCCGTGATAACCCAATTGTCCCCAATTCATAATGGGTTAGAATATTATAAATAATAGTATTTAAAATATGCTAAATACTTGATAATCTATATATGCTATTAACCTAAAAAATCCTATATATATGTTAGACGTAAATTGAGAAAAGAACACATTCTAAAGTAGGTATTTGGCGCTTATACCTGTATTACATCGATGGTATATGGATTTTATTGTTATTAAATATCTGAATATACTATGCAGTAATTGAAATAGACGTTAACATGCTGAAATGTCAAGACTGAAAACAACTATTATACTTTGAATAAGCAATTAAATGTATTCCTTAATAATAGATGTTTATTAGCCAGAAAGGAAAATATTCAATATGGGAATAGGAACTTATATAATATGTAATGATTGTTGCATTTTAACTTTTATAGATAATTTTAACTGTGAATTTACGCTACGAATATTACATTTAATGCTATCGTTATTATTAATTGTGACTTACTTTAGTGTTTAGTTGTTTTTGTAAAAATATGATACGGTCTCATGCCAACTTCTGCTTAATAATGTTGCATTATCATACAATACAGGTATCTGAACTTTAAAATATTATATGCATAATACTTTAGTCTGTAATAATTTTTCCAAAATTATAACTGTATGTAAAACTAGTTTTTGTAAAGAACGAGTTAATTTGTTAAATGAATATATTTCAGCGGATAAATTTTTATCCATAAAATCCACATTAAGTCTATTTTTTGATAACTGTTTTTATGAAGCACGCTATAATCGATTAAACCTATTCAATGCTTACAAATCGATGCGTATTTATACATATCTTAATATATCAAAGATAAAAAACAGCTTTGAAATTACCATAAATGAATATGTAAATAACTTAAAAGTGTGTTTATTATAAAAAGTTTACATTTAAATATTTATATTGTTCAGTAACCTATTATGGTCAGCATTGTAAATACGCCGATTATTTTTTAGCAAGTGGTTAACAAGTGAATAAATAAATTAACGAGTGGTTATTACTATAATATTAAATGAAACTTATTTTTATGCAACATTGTAATCAATCCTCTTTTGAAACATCCCTGAGACACTAAAGTTTTCTAGTGGCATAATGAAAATCATCTTTTGAGAAATGTAAATTATAGATAATTATTACAACAATTTTATTTTACGTCAAAATATGATTAATATTTAGTTTATCGTATGCAAATCACATTTTGCTATCTTTGAAAAATAAGTATATTATCAAAAGAGTCATTTTGTGAAAGTTATGCGTTAGCTATATCAATTACGTAATTTAATCAAATATGAATTATTACAAATGAAAAAATGTAATACTGTGTCTTATTTTATGTATGAAAATTTTGTAATTTATAATATATTTTTAGTAAATTTAAAAAAAATGTTAAATTGAAAAAGGTGAACAACAATGTTAATTATATTTTTGTAATAAAAATAAAAGCGTTTAATATATTTATTTACAAAATAATACATATATAGCAATCAAAGTATGTTTGAAAGAAGAAGGCACACATTATTCTTTTGACATTTAGTATCGAACGATTACAGAATTATGTTAAGAATGAAATTATCACTAAAAGTATTATGAAAAAACTTAATTAGTCACAAAGACAACAGCTTACTAATCACAATAATATAAAGAACAGCCAGAATAAAGCAGAAATTATCACAAGTCGCAGCAAGAACCTACGTAATACAAGAGTTCTTTAAGGCTCGTATAAATTATGCATTCAAATTAGAAACTGATAATATAAACAGGAAGCTCACAATCGTAGTAGTATAGTGAAGATGATGGGTATGTTCACCAAACTACTTTGTAAATGGATTCCATGGTTTTAAATGGGAACACTTAGTGGCTGTCGTCAAGTATTATTGTATATACTACAGTAAAAACAAAATCATTTGATATACTGAATGATTGCAAATACACATATAGGGTAAGTACCGTTTTATTTCGGGTGTATATGTGGTAGGCGTAAATACCTGCTGAACGTAGTCATATCACAAATGTGTAAAAAAATCAGTATTAAATTCACAATTATCTTCTACTCCGCGAGGGCCAATTTCATTCCAATGAATGCATAAAGTAAAAATATGACTGCTTGATATTTATTATAATTGGGAAACTGATAATTTTATTTGAATTAATTAATATATTTATTAATTGAATTACTGAATGTAAGAATATTGCTGTATTCTATTGTGATCATTTAAAACATGATACACCATTATTTCACAATAAGGTTGTATACTTTTTTGTCAAAACCAATTTATACTATATATAAAACAGTTTTATATAAAAAAAAAGGCTTATTTTCACAAAACTAATTTAAATAAATATTGATCTACATAGCAGTTGAATAATATTATATTGTGAGTTATTTAATATTTAAACAGGTATTTATTCTATAATGTTAATAGAACGCATGACTGTGTATAAATATAGTTGGCCCTTATAACACTGTCAAAACGTGATGTCCGTGTAGTAGTCAATTGGCCTATGTGGTAATAATAGGCAGTTAGAGTTATGTATACGTAAATGTATATAACACAGTCCCAAATTGGTTCAATATTTGTATCAATTCCTTGTAAATATATAGCGCAGTTGAAGTTAGCCATTTGACCGCGTGAAATTAGACTGAGTAGAAATTGGTTATGATATCGTATACAAGGAATCTAGTTAAGCCTTATTGTTCATAATTTAAATATTTTTCAGTAAACAAATAAGAAGAACACACATAGAATTCACATAAACTAACCAATTATAATGTTTTCTAACTAACTTATGGAATAAACTCACTAAAATAGTAAAACAACTCACAATTAACAAGATAAATATAATTAAAAGCAATTTTTATACATATTTAAATTAGAAGAAAAATGAACCGTTCAATGAATTATAATGGAGGGCACAAGACTATTAATTTAAATGAAATATAAACGGTTTAGAACAATTTAGAAAGAATTAATACAAATATATTTATGTCTTACCATTTTAATTTAGTGACAAACGATGTTTTAAATAAATTAAATACAAGAGTATTGTTACGTATCACATGTAAGAGCATTGACTAAAAGCAGACGTAGAAATGTGACTAAAATTAATTTCTGTTATATTTTTCATTAAAAAATACCTTTGCAAATATGAAAAGAAGCTTTTCTAATTACTATGACATAGGTATTACTTGAGAGATTTCCGTAATTGTATAATTTTAACCTCTTTCCAGGTTTTGCAGGACCACGAGAATCTTACGGGAAGGCTTACTCAATAAAAAATGCAGTGCTTAGGTGAAAACAGATGTACACAAATTCGTCAATTTTTGAAACCGACCATAGTTTGCAGATTTAACTATAATATGAATAGTAAGCCTACTTAAGCAACTTTAAATATGATCGAAGTTTACGCCGCACCTTCCTATGCAAATTAAAATCCCGGTATTCAATTTAATTAATCCTAGTACAATTTATCAGTTTAAAAAAAGGTACAACTAAGTATAGAACTTTTTTTTTAATATTGTAATGAAATTAATAATACAGTAAAACAGTTCTTTAAACATAGCTTGACTTGTTTTAATAGTCATGTATTCTTGTGAAAATGAGTAAAAATGATCGGTTTCCAAAATTGCATGAAAATACGCTACTGCTAAAATAATAGTAAGTGAGTAATAATAGTGAGCCTCGTTTACCCACATATATTAATTGACGAGAACCCCATGCTTGTAAGCTATGTCAAACCTATACTGAGAAAAATGTTTTGTTGACTACGAAGATGAGAGAATATTTCGAGGACAGTGAGTGAGAGAGAGAGAGATGAGAAAATGAGATTCACTGCAGAGTATCGACGGATTCCCCACGAAATGAGTGGATGGTTCGATTGATATCCGCCAACCAACTGAAACACATAGACAGAATAGCAGGTCAATTAATAACCAGTGACTGGAAAACACAATTATTAGAAATACTACAACTTAAAACCCTAGCAGCTGTAACAGAGCAGTAATTATTTAGCCAGAGGCAGGGGGAGGGAGGGTAATATTAGCACACCAATATTAAGCGATATAGTTCGATATTTTCTACGAATTTTATACATATTAATTTATCGAGATAGTTATAATTTTATCCAAGTCGTTATATTTAATAATTATTTTGAACTGACTTCGAAGATTCCATGGAAGATCAAGATACATTATAATTTTAGTTGAATTATAATTTTAAAATTCTCCTGCAAGTAAATTATACTTTCTATAATATAATACATCGGTTGATACAATGTTTAATACAATGTTTGTTATTGTTTAATTTATAGTTTTCAATACGATTCTAAGTATATAATTTTTTATGTAATCAAACGCTTGGTTAGCTGTATATTTAGCGACTAAGATGTGCTAATTCTAATGCATTAGATTTGACACCTATAAGCTCATTCTGAGTAATGTATTACGTGGGTGTAAGACCAAATGCCCCCAGTGTTTCATTAGATTTTTATAAGCAATTTACATTATATTCCTATATCTGATTTGTTTTAAAATTATTCTATTTAGTGCATATACACATGCTATGAATAACTATATATTAATTAATTAAATGTATAATATAAAACAATCTATAACAAGAGATACATAAAATGGAAATGCATGAAAAACAGAATATCAACTTGAAATAAAAGTAAATGAGTTATTTTGATAATCGCATAACAGTTACATTGATTAGGTAGTTTCTTACTGCAATGGGCGATGTAAGGGGAACATCTAATGAGAAAAAGTAGTCCAATAAATATTTTAGTAATATAGTAACAAAGAAAAGGATGTTAAAATATTCGCTAAAAACTCTACCAATTTTACTTGTATTTCTTTCTATCATTTAATTAATTCTATATAAAAATGAAATAACAATTTAATCGGTTACCCATAATACGTCAAGTTCTTCAAAATATTCTATGAAAAGATATCGAATCGAATGTACTTTAAGATTTAAGAAGGTACTAAAAAGTTCAGAACAATAACCATTGTTGTAGAATTTGATACTACTTAGAGGATAAACGATAAGTTTTAAAAGGCAATTTTAATTCCAAATTTAATTGAAATAGTCTAATTGAAACTGTACTCTGCCATATTCCCCGCCGACGACATCTTGAACTGGTAGGCAAGCTGCGCGGTGGGATGCTTCAGCACCAGGGTGAAGGGCGCGGTGGAGGTGTCGTGGTTAAAGGCCAGAGTTACAATGGTGGCCAGCGACTTGATGTCTTTACGACGCTCGAAGACGGCGAGTTTCGACTGCGAGTCGAGTACACAGTGGCAGGAGAGCGGCGAGCTCCACGACTGACCGCCCACGCGCTCCTGATACACGAGGGTGCCTCGTCGTACTTCGGATACCTTTCAGAGAGGGAGAGAGGGGTTTGTCGAGGGAGGGAGTAGTATGATGGTCATGGATTCTGGAAATCATATTAATTTATAGAGATACCAATTATTATTGTTGCAATTAGAAAAAAAGAGAAAATTCATCAATGCCAAAAAGGGGCGATTTATTGAACAATCAGCTTTTTATAGAGATATTAAAATATTAAAAGAGACATTACAAAATTATGTCACTAAAATCACGCATACCATATAATTGACTAATTTTACTCAGTATTGTATTGTAATATCTAGTCGTATAGTAAATATAGTTCACAATTGGAAAGAGTTCAATATGGCAATAATATTATACACATATTATATATATATTATATACCCCCTCATAGTGAGATTTAATTGTTTTTAGAAGTGTATTAATTATATATTACTTTGCACGGAGAAGAACATCCACGGTGTTTTATTTTTTGTTTTAACTTATACACATACCGTATTCAGTTAGAATAATGTAATCTAGAGAAAGAACGATGACTATGATATTATTTGTATAATATGTCAAAAATAATTGTCAACATTAAACAATAATAGATTTGCTCAATAATTATCAAACCAAACAATGCTATTCGCTGCAAAATGTCAAAAATGATATATTCTAGGATACACAATACTAACAAAGTATATAAATTTAACCAACATAACATATAGTGCGAGTGTATACGATGTAATATGTACACGTTATGTGCATGCATGATATTCACAAAAATACGATACATCATATGAAAATATATCATAATATGAATGTAATTGATAATCATATTTTAAAAGACAGTCTCAATAAAGTGAATGACTGGAAAGCTTTCATCAGAACAATGTGAAAAAATGGAAAATCACCAACAATTTACTTTTTCTTTCTTTCTACAATATTATTGTCACTGTCAATGTTACTTCAACTTAAATGCCACATTATTGAATCTGTTTGAATGATTTTTTACCCCAATCTCTTCTATATGCGGAATAGCCAATTTGGTCATTTCCGTCTTACATAAATTTTATAAAATAAGAGTAATATTCTAGTAATTGCTTTGAAACACATATTAAGATAATAATGAAGACATCACTAGAATTACGGCGCAGTATATTGTGCAATGCGCGATATATATAGTATACCTTATTAGTATACTAAACCATATTGACAATATTTAACTAAAGTATGTATACAACACACATCCGGCAAATTAGTAAACAAACCCAGTGTTCAAGCTTGTCTTCTCATCTCCGCATAACCAAGATGAGGTAAGATCATAATTACCAAAACAACATCCGGATATAAAGGCCCCTTTGTACTATAATGAATAACAATCCCTTTATAGAAGCAATACCAAGAATCAAACACATTTTAAAATGATGATTCACGTTGTTCCATATTTATTGTAACAAATTAAATCACTTTTTAATAATATTTGAAATTACAGTTTTCATTTTAGTGTTCGTCAACGTCATTATAATATAATAAATATAACATAATTGAATATGAGAATTGCATATTATTTTCATATTTAATTTAGTAACAATTCACGTGGGATAAATACAATAATAATAACAATATCAATGTAGAATGTAATACTGTATGAAGCATTTTCTGATAATAACTATTTACTAATATATTATACCAATTTATAAACAGCATATTATATTTTTTGTTAATTTGCTAAACGTCTAATGTACTTGTCTCGTTAAAAAATATTTAGATAATCGTGTTATTTACAATGCCATTATAATATTTCTTCGACAAAAGCAATGAGTCAACCTCTGCACAAGTGTATCACATTCTAGATACATGTAATTTATATTTTAGCACAAGTATTACGTCATTGATTAATGTTAGAAATCATTATTAAGTTATTAATTCACATATTGTTTCTATATAAGTTAACATATTTGAGAATGTTAATCATAAATTATTTAATTATATAAACGAGTTTGGTGGAAGATAGGTGATATGTTTTTATGTATCTTCAAATAAAATGAAAATATTAAAATAAAAATTACGGAAATATTCAAATATCAAACTTTCTTAATATATTATGGTGTCATAGTTGTTTGGAGAACTTTTACTGATTTTGATAAAATTGATATGTTACAAATAGTAAATTTGTGCACAACATTTTTACATTATTAATAATTATTTAATTAATTATACCAACTTGTCCTTTTAATTTATATAACATCTATTTAATACAATATGTTAACCGTATTCCTATTTGTAAAACAAATATTTTATATACAGGAAAAAAATTAATTACGAATTACAGTGCATTTACGAAATAGTTATCATATAGTCTACACAACAAAATTATTTTATGCAAATTTGTAGTAAATAATTATTTAAACTATTGCACTCTGATACTACTACAATTACATGCATAATAAATGGAAATGGCCTATACATTTAAAATAAATACACTGGTAAGTGCGCAGTGTTCTGATGTAAAATATGCAGCTTGAAGTGTGCAGTATGAAGTGTGAAGAGTGCAGCATGAAGTGTGAAGATTGCATTTTGAAGTATAAAGAGTGCACCCACCTCGGAGTCAGTCTCGGTGGAACAGTCCAACACAGACACACGACCGGTGGAGGTGATGTCATCGTAACAACGGTCGCACACGCGGTCCACCTTTCCGTCATTGAAGGGCAGCGGCGCTCGGTTCATAGAACATTTGCTGCACACCAACTGGTAACAAAAGAACAACACAGAGTAGAATATTAATTTCATAACGATACATTATTTAATAGGTATGTTCATATAAAAATTAATCCAGAATTGCAATTAACGTATAAAATAAATATATCATAACTTAATATTATATTTGTTCTGCCTTTGAAACTTAACTTGTTATGTTTAAATCACCGTTAGAAATCACTGGAAAATTTAGCGATTTCCATCTTTCTTATAGCAACTTGTTTCGGCCCTGGTGTGAGACCCAATTAAATAAATGGCTTCAAAGACTTAAAAAAATATAGCGTTTTAATCAACAAAACTAACCATATATCTCAACGTTTTTCTACGTTTTCTAGAAGTTTTATTGAAAATGTCTAGAAACAATAAGGCAAAATTAAGCCAATATATAAAGAATAATATTGGTAAAAATAAAAAACACAAATAAAACAATGAGTTTCAACAACCACTACTCTAACTTCTAAGACATAATATCTAAGTAGATATAATACCCCTAAACATAGTAGGCCTAAACACGATAACCATCAAACCATCTAATTCAGAATAAGACTATGTGATATCAGAGGTTGGTTAAGCGTACGTAGGCCTACTAAAGATATATCACGTCAAAAATGTATATACAACATAAATCCTGTTTTACAATTTTTTTTTCGAGAACGGTACACTGTGGGCATTAATGCACTTTTTTATCTATACAAATACGAAACATTTTATAAAGGAAATTGAAATAATACAAATTTGTCCTCAGTTACTATAAATAAAAATGCCTTTTGTGTACTACTTTGCATCTACTAACATTTTAAAAATGACAAGCTTCTCTTGTAAGTTTTTTTTCTCCATTTTTGGATATTCAAATAATTTTTCAAAAACTTAAAATGTTTAACTTCATCTTCGTGATCGATTCACTAAAATTGATATATTATGCTTTTCATCACTTCAAAATGCGAAACAGAAAAGCTTTCCTAAATGACGTATTAAATAATTAACTGGTAAACTCTGAATGTTATGGTATTGTACTTTATAAGTTTTTTTTATTGATTGTGAAAAATAACAGTTTAAACATCATTTAAATTATTTCTGTACTAATACTCCGAGGGTATCACAGGGGAGAAGAAAGTTGTTAAAAAGTTTTGTCAACTGTTTCTAAAATAGATGAAATTTATATATGAAGCTGAACCATGTTTAGACTCCTTCTCACCTTCCCGCACGCCCTGCAGTGGTGTCGGCGGAACATCATACGGAACTTTCGTCCACAAAGTCTGCACATGCATGAGTCCCGGTCATTGTCCCATTCGGGAGCCACGAAGTCAAACTCGCTCTGAAGATTGGGGCGATATCAATGAATAGAGTGAATAGTCACCACACGGGGATACCGAGAATATCGAATATTGGGAAGAGTATGCAGAACAAGTGTGAATTGTTTGGATAATAGTAATATGTATTACACCATAGCGATTAAACGTTATTATAGAATTGATACTTTTTTAATGTTTCCAAAAGATAGGGAAAATATATTCATATTAAAATTGAGTCTACAATATAGTTTTTAGAGTAACTGATGACACAACAAAATATTTTAACCGTTGACATACATTTTTAAAATGACACAAATTTCACTATTAATGAATATTTAGTTAATTTGATAGTAACATCCCATGTGATTAATTGTTATTCAAATGTCTGAAAATATTTATAGCCGACATATGTTTAGCCCGTATTTTAAAATTTAAGCTCAAACTGATGTAAACTTAATAATTATTGCATTCCTGATGATAAAACAAAATGTCGTGTGTATTCTACCTCCCATGCTCCTAGCTTGTGTTAATATTAGTATAATTGTGATATTTAAAAAAACCTACATAATATGAATTATAATATATTAAAAATAAAATAACAAACAAATAAATAATAGCATTAAAATTATAACAACTTACCTGGGAAGCTAAAGAAGACTTGCGCTCAAGACTTTCCATAACAGTTTTTTGGACGACATTTTGCCATTCTCTCATTTCTTCTTCTGATCTGAAATAATACATATAAAATCAGTATAAACACACACAAAAGGGGTCTTCCATAAAGCTTTGTTAAATTTATTATTACAAAATATTATATTCTTAAATAAATAAAAAAGATATTCAATCTTAGAAAAGTAGGTACAAAACAACAACATAGTTTGGATATATTATTATAATTAAGTTAAATAACACTATTTGCAATAATACATCTAAAAGTAAAGATACTATGAATATGAATGAAAATAAAATCATACAATTTTACTCTTAAAAAGTATAATATGTTACATGCGTACAGTGACATCGCTGTATACACATTTCGATGATTCAAATTAGCGTCAAGATAACAAGAAGCGACTATGTTTACAGCAACCATTACACAAAAATAATTAGACTTACTGAAACTTAAGAGTAATACATTCCTCGATTCCATTAATACGAATGCAGTAATCAAGATCCATCATTAAATCTTCGGAAGTCAGCTCTTGAATCTAAACATAAACAATAGCCGCATTATATTGAACTGTATTACAGGGAGGCCTCTACTTAAATAATACAGTTTATTCATATATGTAGTGCAAAATCAATATATTAAAAGTTTATAAATGAACACGCCTTGAAAAATTCCGTAACATTTCTTCATTCGCATCTGCTTCCTTGACATGTTTACCAACTTTCAAATTCCTTGATTTCCCCGACATTTATATTATTTCCCTGACTAAAATTCACTGTAAAAGTGATTTTAAAAAAGCAACACTATAAATAATTAAAGTATTTCAATTACATTTGTTTGTCAACTAACGATAATTTTTATTAACAATTCAGACGATTTAATAAAAATCTAATTTTTATAACATTCTTGAAAGATAAGGTTTAAAGTTTTAGTTCAAAATCTCGTTCCATTTCGATGACAAATTTACAAAACCAAAATAAATAAAATAAACATATGTTACAAACAACTGAATATAGTATATATACTGAGTGAAATATATAATAGTAATGTAGTTATATATACAAAATTGTATAAATTAGATGTGAACCATACACCGAATAAAATGTGTCATCATGCTCGCTGAGGGTCCAAAGTTCCGAAACCATTACATTGTTTTGTCCCCCTGTTGTTTATTTATTATTTCAGGCCTGATTTACAGAATACCTAAAAGCTATTTTTAGATTTTAATGATATTTCAAATTAATATCAGTGGTTTGATGATAACACAATCCTTTTGTTAACCATTTCTGGAGTTCAGTCCTGAATATTGTTTTTCCTTAAATAATTTTTATATTATTAGAAAATGTTGTTATTATATTTAGCAGTCGCTTTTATAATGTATTGTTCTTTCATAATTTTATTTATTTATGTTTTGTGGTGGTGTTGAGGAATGAATGTAATAATGCATCATTAATGTGAAAGAACTTCATTTTATTAATTTAGTAAAATAGAATTTCTTACATATATTATTTATAACTATTTTTATAACATGTTAAACAACTATTTCAATATGCGAAAATACAACAAAGGTTATATAGTACAGTGAAAATAATATAATATACAAGAGTATTTAACAAAATAATAAATATAACATATTTTTTTATAATAAAAAAAGATGACGTAGGTACAATACTATCGAACCATTATTTGTAGTGAAAATATTTTATTGATTTTGCGATATATATAAATCGTTTGTTGGCCCAACATTGACAGATAACCTAAAGTTTAATGATGGTCTCAAGTATATATATATATATACTAAATATTTTTTATGGATAATCTACGTATGATGTTTGTTTTTATGCAGTGCCGATCATGCTTAACAGCTGAAATAGTTGAACCAATAACCATATATATATATATAGACGAGAGGTATTACTAGAGTTATGGGAATGCATTAATTATAGTAAATTCAGCACAATTCAGTATCAAAGGCATCATGGTGCGCTATTGATCCTTACTTCTGTTACAAGCCAGTAATAACAATGTTGATAACCAACAATGAAATCACCCATTTGGCTAACACTGTAAACAGTTTGGGTGAATAAAAACCCAATGAAATTTACATCTGCATAGTATGATGAAACGTTAGCAGTGTACTATAGTGAAGCGTTGAAGACATGAGATAATATATAACTATCTGTATATTATGGAACACAAATGCGTAAACAAGTCTATCCTTTATGTGTGTCATTTTTTCACTGTTTGAAAGAGAACGTTACCAATTTAATCAATCTGAATCACTTAAAACGTCGAGAAAAGACTGAAATCTTTATAGTTTCTATAGATAACAAATAATTACAGCGGACTATAAATAAAAACACTTCAACTGACATGGATCAACTGACATAATCAACTCCCGTGGATTAAATGGAAATTAATTAATTTTTGTTTAATTTTTTAATTTTAATTTTTTTTAAATTAATAGTTAATAAATTATTATAAACTGTTGACAGTTAAAACCGCGACAACAACCACGACTCAGATAATCATTTTTTAAATCACTTTATTTATCCCGGAATGATTAGTGAAATTAATTTTACAGTAAACAATTTTTTTTACGGATCAACTACATCTCTTCAGTACGTGACATTTTCACAACAAAGTAAAAATATTTCTACAATTTAACTTTTATTATAAATATTTATTCAATATCTCCATACAGAGTTATATATAGTTAGTTGTGTAATATTCGATTCTCGGTTGTCTAATATTCAATTAACGATTGTCTAATATTCAATTAACGATTGTCTAATATTCAATTAACGATTGTCTAATATTCAATTCCCGGTTCAAATAATAATATTAAAGCACTTTATATAATGTTGTAAAAATATATGAGACAATTATTCAGACTGTTTAAAAAATTAGATTTCTTATATAGCAATGAAAATCCCTAACAAATAACAAAAATAGCACTACGGACAATTTTTGTAATTGTTACCCTTCACACTAGTACTAAAACCATATTAAAATTTAGACAGTAGTTTCCCGGTATTTCTTTCAAAACTGTTTTAATCCAGTTTTTTTACAGAAAAATAAACCCAATTCTCGGTTTTTCTATCCTCACAGATAGAATCCCGGTCGGGGACAACTTGTTCATAATACATGCAATCTCCCAAGTATTTTTGCATTTAATTTATGAGCATTATGAAACATTTCCGCGTTTTCACACTGATGCATTTCGATAGTTAAGCTGACAAACGCGTTAACATGTTAGTGTAATTCCAACTTTCAACGTCAACAGAAGTCGGGTGATTTTCCTTCCTGGAAACAAGACCGACAAGATTGCTGTTGTTTTACTGACCTTAATCGAGTGGACACTGATTTCGTTGCGGACTTTGAATCTGCCGAAGGCATTAACACACTCAGTCACCACGAGGTAATCGCTGAACTGAAAGGACCACAATACTCTCTAATTATAATAATTCCACTACTAAGTATAGTTAAGTTGATTCTAAGTTATCATATATTACAAACCGATAAGTATGAGTTTGAGGTTTCATTGTCAAAGTTATAAATTTTGTGTCGACATGTTGATAATATTAGGTAGGTATATTATGACTGTTAACACTAGAAGAAACAGTTGCTTTTGGAAGCTTATTTAGACAAGGAGGGGTGTCGAATATACCAATTAGTGTTTAACCTATGCAGTTAAGAAGTATCAGTGAATTTAAATAAGAAATGTAAAATGTGTTTGCTAATCAGGGGCGCACTCCTGAATTTGCAAAGGGGCGGTCAAAATTTGGTTCGAAACACGCACATATACACACATGTTATAAAAGACGCTAAAACATATTTAAATACGTTTTGTCAAAGAGGGGAGGAGGGCACGTGCCTGCTGTGACGCCCATTCTAACTAGACTATTAATTAGCTGTCTATTTAGCGACAAAGATGTGCACATTAAAATGTAATAGATAGCTAGGTAAAACACAATATTATAGAGTTTAAAAATATGAAAGTTAGCAGTAATTTCCAGAAAAATGACCGAAATCGCAATAAAATCGTATCAAAACGATAACAAGAACAAGTTATATTGAACAAGAGTTAGTTAAAGTTACAAAACAGATTACATCTCTCAAGATCTTTCACCTGATATCAAAAATAAAAGTTAAGTTTAAACATAAATACGTAACACAGTAATTTAAACAAATATTTTAGAGTTGAAAAGCAGCCGGTAATTTTTATTTAATCTAAAATTAGTCAATATATTCAGAGAATTAATCAATACACATGTCATGACCCTGGCAATTCCAATTATAACAGAGAATTGACAAAAATATTACCGAACTACAAGCGTATTACATTAAAAAAAATTGAGTTAATTAAAACAAAATATTTCAATATTAAGATTTATCAGAAAGTAAACATCAAGTTTTCAGGGACCTAACTTAGCATATAAGCAACGCGATAGTCGAAATATATCCCTGACAGCTTATGCAACATCATGCTAACCATTCTGATTCTCACCAGAAACAACTGACGGTCAAGAATCCGTCCACCGCGTCGTTTGGATATTTTAGTCACGGGTCCAGATTTGACGAATTTCGTCGAGGGCATCACGTCGTTAATTCGACCTTCCAACTGAGAAAGTATCTTGCGAGTGTGACTGTGTTGCTCCTGAATAGAGTAGGAATCAGGTTATAGTATGTTGTAGTTGTGTATGTCACAGTAAAGAAATTGCGTAGATGTGTCTGCTCGAGACAAGTCAAGGATCAGGAAGTTAATATTTCTAGTAAACAATGCCAAGTTATCATTTTTGAAGTTTGTTACCATTTTGTTTACAATGAATGAAATCATAATTATCATTCTATTGTGGTATAAAATAATAAAACATTGAAAAATAATTAGAAGATATCAATTGATACTACAAGAAATGTTCATTATTTTTTTTTTAATATGTTAATCCAACGCATTTGATTGTCTGAGTGATTGTCAGATTCCGGAATATATAATTTGTCGATAAATAATTAATAATGTAAAATTAAAAGCCAGTAAACTGCAACTATAAATGTTTATAATTTATCAAATTTTTAGTGTTCAACACTTTTATCAAGATAAAAAATATTTATATATAAATTTTAACAGATCATCACATTCTATTGAATCAATATTGCCTCTTTGAATCTTAAATTAATGCAGTCTTTGCTTATGATAGATGTTATAAATTTCGCTTTACACATTCTGTGATGATGAAAGATATCATAGATATCATTAACATGTTCTCGTATTCCGCTGATGTAACTTTCTGATGGTACTGCCAATATATATTTCATTACAACGGGTACATTGCATCGGATAGATGTAATTTTGTATATTACACCCATTTTTAATTGTTAGCGAACAGTTAGAAATGTCAGATATCAGGAATTTCTTTCAGCCTTAGCTCATGTCGAAGAGTAGGATCTTCGGTACAATCTAATTGGTAGACCCATATATTTGAAAATGTTGGTTATTTTTCTATCTGTTTTATCATCAATGAATGGAAAATTGAGATAATGGTATTTCTTCCTTGTATGTTTCTTACTTATTTGGTTGATGGTATTTTGTGGAATATCTTAATAAAATTCTGTTTATTTAATTAATACAACATTTATTACTTATTTAATATACAAATTGCAATCTATCAGATGCAATGCACCCGTTGCAATGAAATATATATTGGTAGTGCCATAAGAAAGTTACATCAGCGAATACGAGAACATTATAATGACATCAATATACATAATCTTTCATCATCACAGAATATGTAAAGCGAAATTTGTAACATCTATCATTGGCAAAGACAAAGACTGCATTTAATTAAGATTGAAAGAGGCAATAGATATAATTTCCTAATATCAATAGCAAAATTAAATGTAATAATTTGTTAAAATTATTATATTGACAATAATTAAAAAATGTTATTGTTATTCAAATAAACGATTTAAATATGTATTATTTTAGCTTGAGGTAAGTTTTTTGGTAAGCAGTTTCCTTATGAAGCAATGAAAGTGTTTTATTGAAGGTGACTTGCGTTTCTTGAAAGTATTCGTGGCCCAACTTGCATTATTCTGTATTCTTTTAAAAGTGTTGGATTAAACAGCCAACGTTCAACCTTAAAAACTACGCCCCAGATAATTTTACCTCGAGCTTTGTTCATATATCTATTACACACACAATTCACCGAGACTTGTTATGACTTTACTAAGCATATGTATGGTTTACACTGTTATGTGACATTTTCACTTCATTAAAAAATAAGATAGTGCATAAATTACTATAATTTACTGAAAATTATAAAGAGTATGCTGTAAAAATATGATATAACATATTATGCGCGAGTATTATATGAAAATTTAACAACTGACAGCGGGAAAGCATTACAAGTCATATGATTATAACAGGATTTTATAACATAGAAGATACCCGCGTAAAGTAGTCTACGAATTATCCAGATCACATGTTTAGACTTTCTGAGTACAGTCGGACGGTTAATATCACGTGGTGTGACACATGAATGAAACACAACACTACAATTACAACTGCAACCCCCTACATACAGCTTTCCTTCAGCAATATATTAATGTGTCTATACAAGAATTACCAGGCATGCAAATTGCGTACTTAGAGTATGGTGAAAGAGTTTAATCCGTTTACATCATAGAGTACTCCATGTGGTTTACATCACAACGAGGCTAGTGACCTGCGCACACTCTCACGCGCTTAGAAATGGAAAGTAAGTCCTTGATATGACTGTGGGTCAAATATACTTTTTATTTTCTATAAGCAGGATGTATTATTAGATTATAGTGGCCTGTGACAAAGAAACCAACATCTACAGCGGCCAGCAACATACACATGTTAAATAGAACTAAAAAAATGAGATGCTTGGAAACATTTGGAGTTTATTTACTGTTCATGTTATTGGGAAATGGTTCAACAACATTAAGCCTGCGAAAGGCAGTATACGCGAGCAATATTATAACGTTAAACAGAGAAATTATTTTATATTTAACACTCAAATAGATGAAATATTATATAACTATATGAACTAGAAAGGTAAATTAAACAGTATGAAGAAAAATCATCACACATTTTATAAGACAAATTGTTATGTTATCTAGCTTACCATATTTCCTAGGTCTGTTTCAAACGACTGAACAAGTACTTTCAACATTTGAGATGTTTCTGAAAAAGCAACATACATAATATGAAAGAAGCAATAACACTAACAGAAAACCATTCCACATCGAATCGATCGTATTCGACCTGTGCCACCATTAAGACGATAGTTAGTACAAATCTTTAGTGTGGTTGTTCGCGGGTAGGTAAACTTATTCTCGAATACGGCTTATATCTGTATAGATTAAAAACAGTTGAAATAAATAGTGAAGATGGAATCTATCTAACTGGATTAATGGTTTCACATATTGAATAACTTATTCAACGTGCAAAATGTAATTTGGTATACTTATACCATAGAGTGTGACATTAGTCTGTAATGCCATTTTTTGTGTGAATCAATTTATTACACACATGATCAAGGGGTTAAACCAAATTTGGAAAACATGATCAGATGTCATTTTTGTTTAAAATATTACACCATGCAACCAACTGATAATTTCACATTTCACATGAATCCCCACAAATATAAATTAATTTCGACCAATTATACAAAAAGTTCGACTGAAAATATTAACGTGTTTTTCTGTTTATGGATATTTGTGGAATTTATTTTAATTAGAACTTGTATTATACATTAAGTTAAACAAGAGTAAATAAACACATTACATGAATAGTTATTAGTATTACTAATTTATACGTTCATGCTTATCGCATATTTCTAAAAAGGTTAATATATATATATAAATAGTTCAAATTATATGTATATTATCTACAGATATATAAAATGTTAATATACACCATATTGAGATATACAGTGAATGATTATTCAGCTGATAAAAATTAATATTTAAATAAATTAACTTTAAGGAAATGTACAAAATATGTTGTGTCTAAAATTAACAAATTTACATTATAAATACATATTAATATGTATTTATACATTTTATCATGTATCAAACTAGCTTTGAAATACTACCTTAAAACGTTATCGATCGAACGTGAAAAACAATTTATGTTGCTATTTCTATTTATCACACAATATAATAGGATACATAAATTAGTCTATAATTTTTTAATCATGTATTAAGTCAAGAAAAGTTCCGTAATATATTTCGCAAAATATAAGGAACCGAAAGTTAATTAATAATTATACAAGTTCTAAGTATTTGCAAATGATGACTTTAGTAGATTTTGATCAGTAAATCGGCAAATACCAGTGGGTCAATTTGATGCATCTAGAATTAAATAAATGAACTTTCATTCTGAAAAATTAATTTATACATTTTGCCATTGTTGATATCTCAACTGGAAATATTATTATAATGCCCTAAAATGTTAGCGTTACTATATAATTAAGCATGACATCGTGTGCCATTTTTAAATTAAACCGCATAACACAAGTCATATATAATATTAAACATCCTCATATCTATTTTAGTTATACCTTTATTTTTATAGCCAATACAATATAGTTAATTAAGTAAAAGGCATGTCAGTGCAGAATTATAAAGTTAGCTGGTTTCACAACTTACTCTTAGCATCTGCATAGGGACGAGTGGATGGAGGCAGATACTTCTGGAGCCCTGTAAGAGACGCAGTAGCCTATAGACGATTGATGTAAAATCGGCTTGGAATACAAACTGATACATATTATATATTATATAATATATAGGCTATGTGTATGTCAATACTGATTACCTCAACTAACTTGACAATATAATGAGGTCGGTTCTAAGGTTAGATAAACTGTAACGATATATGCATAGTGATGTCAATAGATAAAGTTGAAAAGAAATCTATATACATTGTTCAACGAAAATTGGGTGGGTTTAATATTTAAATAAAATCTTATATAACTTAATTCATGTTCCGCACCATTAGTCACCTCTTCCACATTTAGTTTCATTATAAATTTAAAATATTACACGTGTTCTTACTTATATGATCTGGTCTATTTGTTGGATCTGAAAGAGTGTCTTTTGAATCCACAAGTTTAACTTGCCATGTTATCGCTCCAGGCCTGCTTTATGGAATACCTATACAACCTATATTTGGTTTATAAAATATATTAAACATATATTTGTTGTTTTTATGCTAGCATTCTTTTGTTTAACCTTTCTGGAGTTCGGTCCTGAATATTGTTTTCCTTTAAATAATATAATTTTGATATTATAATAAAATGTGGTTACTATATTTGGAAGTCAATTTGATAACATCTGGTTATTTTAAATTTGTCTTGTGGTTGTGTTTAGGAAGGAAATAGAATACGGTCATTTACTATTCGGGAAAAGTTTAAACTATGATTATCATTAAATCATATAAATAATAACTATACTTAGAATAAATAGGCTAACTGTATTAAAGCATCCGTTAATGTCAGGCAACACTGCCACAATAAACACTTACTACAAACTGTAAGAGCATTTAACATATTTAACGAAATAAATATATTAATATAATTCACAAAATAAAAATATTATTGCAAATAATATATAGTATTTATAAATTTAATAAATATATAAGTTTTTGCAAAACTATTTTATTTTATCGATAATTATTTAACAAGATTTAAAAATGCAGATGGCCCATCTATTTAAACATTAGTTAAAAATAGCTAAGTACGGAATATATTATAATAAACCTTTTTAAAATATACTGTTCATGTGATATAAAAAGTGTGCAGTCAAAGAATGACGAGGAAGAGGATTTCAAAAGTCAAACTTACGATCAAAAAGTAGTATAAGTCGTATTAGACGGGTCGACACGGACTGGTAATGGGCTGCTATGCTCAGTCCTGGAGCTTCCGATTCTAACTGAAAGTAAGAATTATGTGCATTGACAAAAGAAAAGACTATAGTCTAATATATGATTAAAATGTGGACCACTAGAGATATTTTTCATTATTTAGATATTATACAAACTAGTATATATATATATACTAATTAGCATTAACCAGCGCATCTTTCTGTTAACGGTGGATACCGACCGAAGTTGCTTTTAGACAATGTTTAGTAACAAAATTATTAATTCATGCTAAATTTTAGCGATCTCTGAGACATTTTTATTGCTTAAGTATCTTTCCATTTCGGAAGCCTAAAGAAGTTCTCTTAAGTACTCAAAATTGCTTCCAAGGCGTCATGTAAGTCTAAAAGATGAAACATATAAATACCTACTATTGTCTTAAATTTGAAGTTTCCACCATATCAAAAGACAACATATTGAGGACAATAATGATGGACTATTTCGAAAAAAGTAGGACACCGTTTTAATATAGAAATATTGGGTTTTAGTATTTTTTTAAATTCACCAAACGACTCGAAAGTTTGACCACTTTCAGATATGATGGAAACTTTCAAATTTAGGACAATTCTAGATATTTAGGTTACATTGCCTTTATTCCTAACATTTACTAAATATCTTCCATCTATTAGACATATAGAATGTATTGTAAGCTATTTTGAAGTAGTTTAAGAGAACTTCTTTAGACTTACGAAATGGAAAGGTACTTAAGTAATAAAAATAAATTGTGGATATGTTAACCAGATATTGGCTGACTTTGCGAAACTTATTGTTTGAAAAAAATCTTCAGCAACTTGGGGCAGCCATTCCAGCTGAAATTTACGTAGTGTATTAATATATATTACTTAAAAGGTATTGCTTCGTTACTATAAATTTAGACACGTTCTATGAAATTTTATTAATAAAATCAATTTAGCACATAAAAACCTCTTGTTGTTTTAAACTTCAAGTTTCCACTATATTAGGAAATGATGAAACAACCTTCATGGGATGATTTTAAATCATTTAAATATGCATACAATCGAGTTTGCAATGATATTTCGTAATTAAAACATAACATATTCTCAAATATTTGAATGACCTGGTTAATTTTTTTATTAATAATTAAACAATCGATGAGTAGTTACGTCAGCATAACAAATCTGTTAACTGATGCTATAGTTCAGTTGCAATATGTGATACCAGTACCTAATATAGTGCGTCGTTTGTTGTTATCAGTATGTAAACTGAAATAACTATCAGTAAAACTAAGAAAAACAGCTACGATAGAATTTATACATATTAACGAATTTTATTACAGTCAGCTTACATAGCTTTACAAAAAAGTTTATAAAACACAACTCACCTGAAGTTGTTGACAAATGCCATCGGCCTCTGGCTCCTCCCGAAGTAAATCCACTAGAATAGTTTGATTAGACTCAAAATTAGTCATGAACGGTTTGTACATTTTAAATTGACTGAAATTTATTGGCAAAAGGAATATCGTGCTCATTGTGAGGTGATTTCCAGCTTTCATACAGTCGTTTAATTGTTCAGCAAAAAATTTGTGAAAAAGTGAAAGCGATGGAATTTCCTTGAAAACCCTGTTCACCTGTTCAAGGCGATCTGGGTTCAAAGTGAAGATGGATGAAAGACGCGCGTGAGCATCCTACAAAAATGAAGAAATGAGAGTAGGAAGTTGCCAATTATCTTAAATTCACTGATAAAAGTTGACATTAAATAGTTATTTTTACTATGTTAGATATGTTTCTACGTGTTTTTATTTACAAAATAGCGAATTTTATATGTCCCAAATACTTAATTTGGTTTCATTCGAATACTATTACTTTCGGGTCTTGAGGGCCTTAAGATTTTTTTGAATTTCTGAAAAAGTGTCCTTTAATTTATAATAATTTAGTAAAACATTGTAATAAGAATTACTTATATAATTTTTAACACCTTATAATGTTGTGCAATTCATACAAAAATGGAATTTTGTAGTGCCATTAACCGTAGTGGTTGTGAAAAAAATAATAAAGATTAAATGGTTATAATTCGAATCGCGATGTTAATATAATTTATGGTAATACGCAAAAGCATTGTTGCATTATATATTGTATATAAAATGTTAGATTACTTTAATTGATATATAAACTAAAATATATAAAAGCATTATTATATACAGTCAACAGCTTATGTACTGCGGGGTATAGAATAAAAAATTCATTTACATTACATATATCGTAGCAAAAAAACGCAAACAAGAGATGCCTGATTTGGAAGAAGATAATTATATATGTTTTTAAATTTAAATATAATATATCAACATTTGTAAAATAAATTTATATATAATTTATAATAGCATAATATTTAAAATATTTTATTACAGCCATATGTTTATACGTAGTATCATTAACAACATTCATTCTATACAAAAAGTAAATTAAGAAAACCTCCTAAGAATTAAAAACATTTGCAAAACTAGAAACTGCGCATACATTTTACGTGGACAGTTGTATTGAAAAGATATTAGACATCTGTAGAATAGGCATATGAATGTAGTTGTATGCTTAAATATATTTGCATGTGAATTGTCAAGGAACTTAATAGGTTAAAAAGTATCATATCGAGTTTGTACTTACTAAAAACGAAAAATAATTTTTAGTTATAAATTATATGACAAATATACGTTTAATATTTTTTCATTGAAAGCGAAACCGTCTAGTAATAAAAACAAATGCTTTACCTGCAGAATTTCCAACACAACCAAATAACGGTTTTCACTTGCAGCGATCTCCTCAGCAATTTTGAATTCGGTTGTGTAAGCTGGTACTCCAGATTTTGCTTCACTCAAACTAGTATCCCAATCTGGTTGTTCAGAATCTGATAAATACAAAGTATCGAGTGGAACATAAATATCGTCTTTTGAACTATTGAGGGATTCCACAGAGTTTGTTTTAGTTGGAATAAACCTTTGTGAACCTTCTTGTAAGGATGACAAAGCACGTCCAACATTTGATATTGGGTCAGGGGTCGACATTAATAAATAGACATCTGAATTATCATCGTAGGACTTTACTTTGTCAGACACTGGATAATCCAATGAATGAATTGACGATAATGACGAATTTGAAGTACCACCTTGGTCAGGCGTTGTCGATAAGAACATGTTATCTGTATTATCATCACAATCACTGCTTTTGTTGACAGATATTTGAATATCCGTAGATGTGCTTAGAGATGAAGACACTGCCATAGAAGTACCAGTGGTTGAGGGTTTAAAAAAAGATAGGAAACGAGGTCTAGGTGGTACAATCGGTTTGACCAAATTAGTGATTGGTCTTGTATGTTTCGGTAATAAATTAGAATCATTTTCAGCTGATGGCCTCACAAAATCAAGTATGTCGTACTCACTCATCGACACCGACAGTTGGCGATCGTCAACTTTATTTCTCTTATTATTTCCAGCATCAATACCTTGTGCCAATGCCATTAACGATTCATTTTGCGCATTCGAATAATCCCGACAATATTCAGATGAATTGACAGAACTGTCAGTTTCTTCTAGTTTATCTAAACGTGGAGTGATAGTTAAAGATTTCGAAACTTGTGGCGTAATAAATGACGATTCTTTATGCTTCACTTTGAACTCTTTTCTTCCAGAAGGGGGTGACTGATCACAATCACTAAGACCATTTCCGTCAATATCAGAATGATGAATGTATTGGGACTGTGAGGATGATGAGCAAAATGATGAACTAGCCGAATGGGAATTTCCTCTAGGTTTCTGCTGACCAAAATTGGGACGCAATCTTTCTAAAATTGGTGAACTTCGATTGACACTATCAATAAACTGGTCGTCTGTGCTTTCTACATGTTTAACACCAATAGACTCAGGAAAAGATGCCTTATCTGCCATATTCACAATTATTGAGCAGGTATATTGTATTTTTTCTGAATTAAGATTAAAAAGAATAAAATAAAACAATTATAAAAAATATTTAAATACAAAATAATAATTCACAAAGTAGTTAAAAACAGCATTTCATAAAACAATTAAAGATTAACAAAAATTAGAAAAAATTAAATCGAATTATTGTTTCACTACATCATCTTTGAAATATGTACACACATATTCTGGCAATAATTCTTCCTTAAATTCATCCAATAAGTTAGCAGTTTTCTTTTACATAACATTTTCAGTAGATCATGAAAAAACTTCGGTGTATATAATAAAAAAAGATATTCAAATAAATATACTTATATTATGTCATTTAAACTGCCATATCCAATTATTAAAGAAATAATAAAAAATAATATTGTAATAAATAGTTATTGAAATATGTATAAAATATATTAATTAAGACATTGAAGAATAAACGTGAATCATATTTTAAACCACCACAAAGCAATATTATAATCTTTTGTCAAGATTTAGTGACAATGCTTTATTATAATTCATATGTGGAAATAATTATTTAAGAAATAACTACCTTTACTACAGTTATAATAGTAGCTTAAACTAGTATTATAAAAGCAAGGGACTATCTAAGAGGCCCATGTAGACAGTAAAAATTATTTTTTGAAATCTTCTTATTGATCCTCTTGAAAATCAATATCTGGTTTAGTTGCTAACAGGTTTTATTAATGAGTGACTTTAATTATGAGAATTTTTTTTAATAAAAAACTAAACGAAAATTCTTTATTAGTAATTTATTTAATTTTTTTTATTTTTTCAAGAATAACATTGAAAGTAGAAAGATATTAGAAGGTGGTTGATGATGTGCAATTATACAAAATAATTTAGTTTTTATACTCGCAATTTACAATCCTACAAGCTATCTACAAATATACTTCCAATCTTACAGCTATGAACATAATGAACACATAGCACACATGCCCTATAATATCTATAGGAATAATTGCAATATATAACCTAACCAATAAAAGACTGGAAGTACATTCACAAAATGTAATTTGATGAGTGACTTTGTAGGGATTTAAATAATATGTATACTTTAACCTTCATAACTGCAATAGCCTTTTTATTTGAACATGGATGTGCAAGATGCTTTGGTAGTGAATGATCATGACAATGTGAATATAGTAGTGTTATCCCCAGACAATAATAACCATCTAAGTGGCAACAATGATGATAATGCCAATGACATAGTAATATACTTGTGGAGGTTCCTGATAATGTAGAAATAGTATACATGTAACAAACTGTTCTGATGACTATGTCGAGGAGCAATTTTTTAATTATTGGGTACAATACAATGAAACAAACCAATTATCTTAAATTACCAAAATTATCAAATCAATTATCAAATTCAGCCAAATATCCATCTATTTCAAACTATCAAAGAATAAAACCCACAATGTTAAAAATAATGTATTTATTAAACAAAAATGAGAAAAATAATTACTTAGCATGACCTTTGGCTGTTTTGGATTGCTTTTCAGGATATACATATTGACTATTTGTGTAAGGTTATGAGTCAGAACTGATTAAACACAATGTAAATTTTTTGAGGTTAGTAGACAAGTTTAATATACCTAAGAAAAACATATGTAGACAATAATAACAGCTTTACGAAGTGGGGTATTTGCAGCCTGGTAACCCACTGTACGACACACTTTAATAATCATTAATTACATTTGATAATTTCTTTACATCTATTAACTTAATGAAACAACTTGTTCAAATAACAAAAATTATGTATCACTAGAAAAGTTCAAAATAAATGAATTCAGAATGATCCACTCAGTCAAACAGAATTGAGTGATGAAACATGAACCTTATAACATAATAATTTCAACAAAAAACTAGATCTATATATAAAAAATATGTTGTGGAATGCGCTATTCTACTTAATATAATAATAGATATGAATAACATTTTTGTTTGAAAAGAAAATACCACATGATTATGACATCAATTAATCAATTATTCATATATTATTTGTAATTAAAAATTGAATTTCATTAAAAACGATTTGTTATAATTATCAGTGGCATAATGTGGTCTTAAGATTTTCCCTCAAAAGTTACCTTTTTAAGACTGCCAATATTAACACTAAAATAATACAATTTTATGTCAGTATTTAAAAATATTGATACAATATATACCTTATTCCTACCCTTGGAGGTAACAAAACATATAGTATTGAGCATTTATGGAGATTTAATTTATTTATGATGTTTAAATTTGGATGTAAAAGAATGTATATATTATATATTGTAAATATAATATAAGTGTATATTAGTGTACAGTGTCAGATCTAGGGGGTGGTGGGCTAAAGAGGGCTAGTGTAATTGTGAACTCAGTGCCCTTTTACTGAACCAGTGCCCCCTTTACATGATAAAAAAATATGTTACATATTTTAGAATTTTTTGATGTATTTTTGGGACTCTTTAGAAATTGAGCCACCAGTAACATAACCCTGGATCCACCACTGATGTATGAAGTTTATAAAAAATATTATTGACCTTGTCATAGCTAAAATATCTAGTATTATGCATGGTTATTACAGACAGTAATGTGAGTCAATTTTGACAGTGTGTTGAAAGAATAACATAATTTAATGACTGTTTTAATTGACTGTTTAATTAAGGCATATACGATTAACTAACAGGGATTATTTCTGAACCCATATAAACAAAATGATGCTATATTTTTATTCATTTTTAGGTCAAGAAATCTTAATTTATACATGAATTTATATATATTAAAAAGTAATTTTATTAAATGGAAAAGTGACTTAATTATAAAAAGTAGTGGTTTTTTGAAAAAAAAAACAGAAATATATATTATTGTTACTGATTAATAATTAAAAAAATAAATAGTAAATATCATAATTAAACATATAAAATGAAACTACTTATAATATAAAATGATGTATAGAATAATATATTATTGTATTGGTATAGTACATTCATTCAATATATTATTCATGAGTTTCAGAGTTGCAAGATGCAAAGAAATAATAATATGGACGCCATGGTTGCGAGAATAGTGATCAGCCCATAATTGCCACGAAGTGGAGAACATTTTTTGAGTGTCTGGATTTATTGCACATTTGTCCAGATTTCTAATCATTTAGCCATTTTTTTAAAATTCGAGGCTATTTATAATGTTGAAAACAATTGGAATGATTAAACTGAACTTTAAACAATTCTAAAATATCTCTACTACCCCCTCCCCACAGATATACTATTTCATTGTGTTTTCGGAAAGTTAGAAAGAAATTTAGTTAATTTTATTTGAATTACATCAAAATATCAGAAATTTATTTTTACAAGTTCAACTTTTGGGAGAAGTTAACTAAAAATTTGACAGTTAAAAAAAGACGGGAAATTACACCTTTGGTCCAATTGCATATTTCTGCAAATCTCGAGATGATCCAGATTAGTGATTAGGAGATTAGTGTAACAGGTACTCGAAATTCCTATATGAAACATGCATCTGGATTAAGCAAACATATTTTATGTGATCATAATCATGTTATTGGAAAGGCATACCTATAGGTAATATAATAGATGCCAATAGTATAAAAAATTAAGAACAAGATTAAAGCAGAAAATTTATGCATATCAGCATGAAATTACAGTGAATAAACTCAGAAGCATACAAATTACACATTCTTTATTTAAGTGTAATATGTTTAGAGTGTGATATCGTAATAGATACTGATAGTATAAGAAATTAAGAACAAGATTAAAGCAGAAAATCACCATTTTAATATTTATGCATATAGAACCAAAAATATGATATTGTATTAAAATAGATAAGTGGTAATAACTTATGCTCACATCTTGCATACAACAGCTATTACTCTATGGATTGATAAAATTTATTTTAAATGTAACATATGGATGCATTATACCAATTTCAAAGACTTATTAGGTGGTTCATCATTGTCACTTTCACTTTCACCATGTACCTCAGAAGAGGATTCAAATACTTACAAGAAGCAGAACGACCTAATTCAATGAGATCATCAGTCACAATGAAATTTGTAACATCACCAATGTTTGTAATAAACAATTTGACTTGGTATATGGCATTTAATGTCTCAACTTTCATTCTGTTGCATTGTTTAGTGAAAACTGAGTTATTGACGCTAAAGCCACATTCAGTAGCTGCATTGAGTGGTTGCAAAAAAGCAACAGTTTAACTAACCGTTCAATTATTGGGTGCTTTTTCTTTTCAAAAATACCTTGCCAAAAGTTGTCTAATCGAGTCCAAGATTCTGTTATGGTTTGGTCCAATGATAAAGTAGTCCATTCATCAATAAGAGCTTGGATTTCCATTTCAGAAATATCTGGATTAATGGTTGCAAGGTATGTGAGGCAACAAATACAGCTATGTTTAGTGTCATCTTGAAACTGCCGGTATTCAGGATGAAGAAGTTACAAACATCTCCACAGTTTTAAATCCTCTTTATCAGAAAGCTTAAGAGATGAAACCAAATTATAAAAAAGGGAAATATAGAATGATTTCACTTCCAGATGAAACAAAGTTTGCTCAGAGCTACTGATATTAGCTGAACATTAATTGTCCATGTTAAAGCCAATACTGATATGTGTAAGTTAGTTTTCATGAGCCAATGTAGTGTCTGTAATTTGTGATACAGAGATTCATTCAAACACATATAGAGCAATAATATGATCACAAAATTTCAATAAAGTTAAAAATCGGGTATTTGAATGCTCAATCAATCGCAAGGATGGCAGATCCATTTCATCTCATAAAGAAAAAAGTTCTTCCTGTTGCACAGCCTGATGTTTAAAAAAGTATTTCATGTCAACTGCAAAATTCAAAATATCAAAAGATAACTTTTCAATCGATTTTTGCATGCAATTATTAATGGTATGCAGTTTACACGAACCAAAGTCAATGAGAGCAGGATTTGATTCAGCAGAAAATAAATTAATCAATCCTTTCATAACATTAGGACTACCCCTGTTAATAGCCAGAACATTCTTTGGGTCAATTCAGCAAGCTTCTAAAAGAGTGCAAATTTCTCTTTTTATGATTTCCGAACTGCATAATTTTGGAGGATCATGATTATTTTCCATGGCAGCTATAACATCCTTTCTGTCTATTTCTAAAAAGATTGATGACATGAATTCAATGCTAACATGGTGTATGTGCAGACACCAAAAAATACAGTTAACATCTACCTGATTATGACCAGAAACATTGTTTCTTTCATGTAAACATAGAGTAAAATTGGTTTGCCTCAATTTATTGTATAATTTTTCACTGATGTAAGGGGCAACAGCTTTTTTAATCAAATAGCTTGCTTTAGTTCTACCGCAACTAAAATTACAGGCAATGGGATCATTAGGAAACATCATTTTGAATAGTCCCTTCTCTCTAGATGTTATACTGGCAGAATTGAAAGTGGCTTGCAATGAAATAAAAACTGCCCATAGTATTTCACTGGATAATTGTTTATTCATTTTTTCTTAAAAAGTTAATGATTTATTGAAATGTAGAGAATATTGATGTGCTTTGACGAGAAGATGCCATCACCGACTCATGTTTATCTTTAGCCACATGTTTAGAAAGATTAGTAAAGCCATCAGTGATAGAGAATTGACAAGAGCTCCATAAGCACCTCACCTTGAATTTTTTATCACTAGCAACCGGTTATAGATATTCTGAAATTTTACAACTTCAGCTGTCCATTTTCTCACCCCATTTACCTTTGTATTTTTGACATCAATCAAGCATGTTACTTCTACAAATGCAAAATACCATATATACATGATTAACCTAAGTCCTACATGAAATGCATAAATTTCAGTATAGCAGGATCACACTAAAGTATGATTCTGTTTCATTCCATAGACTATATATAAAAATTATAATATGTAACAATGTGCAGTACAAGGGTGGTCAAAACAATTCATTATATAGATGTTTCAATAGGACAGTTACACATCATCATTATATGAATGTCTGTAATTTATACATTCTAGTTACCATATCCTAGTTACCTTACTATACCCTAAACTACTCTTATCCTACCATAATTTTATTTTGGATTCGACTTAACAATAATTTGAACCATTAAAAAGAGCAACATGAGTACTTCATATAAACCATAATTTGATATTTTTTGACATAAATAGGACATTATTTGTGTTGGCTGAATAATAATAAGAATTAGAATAATAAAAAAATGATTATGGACATCAAAAACAGTATAATATTGCCATCCGGATGAAGTCCGGACGTCTGGCAACTCTGGAGTTTGTTTATTTGAACTAATAAAAATTAATTCATTACATAAACTGGCAGTATTTTTTGTTTTATTTTTTCATGTTTAAGTATATTTTAAACTTTTTAATGTATATAAATAAAATAAAGTAAAAATAATTATTTTAACGAAATATGTATTATGAATCTAATATACAGTATATATATATATAATTTCACATATGCTAGCTCATTTAATGTTTTTTATATTAAAATTTTAATTAATTTGTTTAGAGTATTATATTTTTGAGTGTTGGAATAGACTTTTAGATTATACAGTATATACTATAGTATATATTCAGGGTGATATAGCCAGAAAGATTTTTTGTAATATGTAAAATATATTATTAGGGAATTCCATAAATGTTTATTTTTAAATATTTTTTATAATTAATTTTTGAACAGATAATAAAAACACAATATTTAATATATAATTCTATCCATTTAATCTGATCAACTTGTGAGTAATTAAGTAAATAAAAAATGAATACTTAATATTAGATTTAGAATATATACTATAGTCTATATATGTCTTATGTCATGACTCACACTACAAATTAAGATGGCTCACTATAAGCCACTAATGGCTCATTAGGAGCCACCTGAGCCATTAAGGTGTCTCATCATGAGCCACATAGAAATGGCTCATTCTGAGCCATTTAAGCCACCCAAGTGGCTCAATATAAGCCATCTTCATGGCTCA
>JAUZND010006577.1:0-10709 GCA_034780555.1 Coelogynopora nodosa
CAAAGTCGCTAGTATCTATAGCGCATATTAAATGTTTGCTCATTTTATCAAATACTAAATTGAATTACATTATAACAACCGTTACAGTATATAACATGTACATAAAAATACATAATTATCACAACAAAAATGAGAATACACATCATAGGCATCTGCGGCATAGGAATGAGCGCTATAGCAATAATATTACATAAAATGGGTTATAAGGTTCAAGGCTCAGATTGCGGCGCAAATATTACAATGTTAAATAAAATGCTTTTTCTGGGGATAGAAGTCATGGACTCGCACAGTACAAGCAATATCTCAAATGCAGATTTGATAATAAAATCAACAGCAATTGCCAATGATAATATAGAAATAATAGCTGCCAAATCTCAAAACAAAAAAATCATTACTAGGGCAGAATCCTTGGCTATAATTCTAAAAGATAAGGATGTAATAGCTATTTCTGGGGCTCACGGCAAAAGCACTACTGTTGCCTTAATGTATGATATTATGCAAAAAGCACTGTTGAGCCCCAGTGTAATTTGTGGCGCTATAATAAACAGCATAGAGAGCAATGCAAAACTAGGGCAAAGTAAATTTTTTATTGTAGAAGCAGATGAATCTGATGGAACTTTTTGCACAATACCATATTACTGTGGCGCCCTAACCAACATAGATTATGAGCATATAGCGCACTATGGAGATTTTGACTCCCTTGCAAGTCACTATAAAATATTTATACAAAATGTGCATAGATCCGGCATGATTGCGATATGCAAAGATGATGAAATCTTATCTAAAATAACAGCAAATACTCATAATGAAAATTATATTGTGCGCAATTCAATTGTGGCAAATGCAGATATTATGGCGACCAATATACAACTCAATGGATTTAAAAGTAATTTTGATGTTGAATTCGCAGGTAAATTTAATCATATTAAGCCAATGCGCAAAGTAGAATTAAACCTTCCTGGCCAACATAATATATACAATGCACTTACTGCAATTAGCATTGCAGTAAAGCTAAATATATCTGAAAAAAACATTCAATACGCACTAAAAGAATTTTTGGGATTGCAACGAAGGTGCTCTATTATAGGTAATATTTCTGGGGCCACAATAGTTGATGATTATGCGCACCACCCTACCGAAATAATGAGCAGTATCAAAGCGATGCAACCCATTGGCAGAGTGATTTGTATAATACAACCACATCGTTTTAGCAGGGTAAAAATGTTATTTAATGAATATACAAAGATTGCGCAATATACGTATTACACATTTTTTTTCAATGTTTATGCGGCTGGAGAAAAATTAATACCTGGCTGTACAAGCCAAGATATTGTTAATGAAAACATCGCCAATGGCACGAATAACGTCGAACTTCTAGAGGCAAAAGATATGCATCAGAGAATATTATCTATTTTGCAAAATAAAGATATAGTGCTGTTTTGCGGCGCAGGAAATATCACTAATTTTGCTAATGAGTTCTTTACAAACAATAAAAAAATGTGATATAGTTATATTATACTAGTTGATAGGATAATAATTTTAAGATAATATGGCAAACACTGCAAGCGCAAAAAAAATGGTTCGCAAAATTGAAAAGCGTACTTTGGTTAATAAAATGCGTGTTAGTAAAATCAAAACCTTTATAAAAAAGGTTGTGGCTGCAGTAAAAAAGCAAGACAAAGCTTTGGCTCAAGAGTGTTTTAAAGAGGCGCAACCTCAAATTCATAGAGGTGTCACAAAAGGTGTTTTTAAAAAAAATAAGGCAGCAAGAATACTCAGTAAGCTTTCTGCAAAAATAAAAGCATTAGCAGCATAGCTATCTTGCACAAAAAACTTCGGATTCGGAACTTTTAAACTATAGTACTATCTTCTATGCTATAGTTGTATAGCATAATATTATGTACTATGCACATATGTAATTCTCTAAAACTATACACTGCTATGAATTAGTTGTATTTAACACTAAATTATATCCAGATATTACATAAGAAGACTGTGCATCAATCAAAGAAATCCTTGCAGATAGCAAGTTTATTTCTGCATCCAGCAACTCTGTGATTGATTTCATATTTAATGACACTTCTTTTGTTATACTTTCTACTGTAGCTTCATAAGCCAAAACCACATCTAGCGAAGCTTTAACCAAAGATTTTGCAGATTCATGGCTACTCCAATCTGACACTACTGTTTCCTCAACTGCCTTTGAGTTTTCATATTGATCTTGCATACTGGCATAAAGCTTATATTTACTTGCCATTATACCAGAATATTCAGCCCCCCCTTGAAAAATAGGAATCGAAACTTTGACACCTACAGATTTGACCGAATCAGGAGACTTTTCCGCAGTGAAAAATTGATCTTTTTTAATATTGGAGTATAAACTTATCGATGGCAGAAGTTTTGTATATGATTGTTTGGCTGCATACGACAAAGATTCATGATTGTGATGAGCCATTTTAAGTGAGTTATTATTTTTTTTAGCTCTAGAAATAGCCTCCTCTAATGTTGGTGGAATTTCTTCTGGCATTGCCAAAGGATAGGTCAAATCCAACGGGGATTCTGACCCAACAATATGTTGATAATTAACATTCAAGGACCTCTCTTCACCACGCGCCTTAACCAACTCTGCCTCTGCAGAAGATAGCTTTGCTTTTGCCTGTGAAAATTCCCCTTTGGTAATTTCCCCCAATTTCAATCTTTGCTCTGCAACTTCCAGATGCTTACCTAAAGTACCCACGGTTTCTAAGCGTAGTTTTGTCGCTTCTCGCGCTTTGAGCAACTTCATATACACATAAACCGTAGATGCAATTATTTGTTGCTTAGCCAAATTAAATGAAGCATTTTGCGCCAAATAAACATTTTTACTGCGTTCTATTTCAAAATGAGAATACCCAAAATTAAAGATAGGTTGATTAAAGTAGGCATTTACATACTCTCTATTGCTATGCATGAGATCAAAATTTAATTCCATGCCTACATTAGGCAACAATGTTGCATATGCTTGATATTTACCCTGTTCAACAGACTTCAGCATAAAAGAAGCAGATTTTAGTTTATGGTTACTTGCTAAAGCCTCATCTATTGCCTCATAAAGCTCCTTAGAACTTAAAACACTAGGGAGCGCGACACATAATAGCAAGACTGCAGGTAAAAGGTTCATCTACTAATTAAGGACAAATATTTTCTTTAGATGGTAACACGCACACAAAGCAAATCAACCTTAAAACCTATTATACAACACAAATGATGAGGAGAAAAATATCCCTACCATTTTAACAGCAATGTAGGTTAGTGTTAGAATTTGCTAATAGGGGGCTATGGACTGGTTGTGCTGCACTAGATTTCAAACAAGTGTTAACCACAGTAGATATACCCGTAAGAAGTAAAGCTACCCCAATCACCCCGCCTAAAACTGCGCCAAAAACTAACATCCCCTGCTCAGGGCCTGCCTTAAATTTATGCACCGCTATAGAAAATCCTATAATACCTGCAACAGCGGTTAACAAGCATGTTACATTTGCTGCCTTCGCGGGCAATGTAGGGTCTTCTTCTTTGTTCAACAAAGATGCAGCTGACAATACAAAGGCAAGCAGCGAGAAAGAAATTAACGCTATAGCGCAATTTTTCATAGTTTTAGGTGATAAATCACCTCTGTGATGGACGTATGCAGCAAAAACACCAAAAACTACACTGCCAAGCAACAAAACTGCAGGAGCATTTATTTCTTTATTTCCCTTCATTGAGCAAGCTACACCTGCCGCAATAACAGCAATCATTGCCAATATTGCAAAAACACCCAAAATTTTCTTTCCCTTAGCAAACTGCATGTTGCGCGCATAAATTGCAAACATAGCTATAGCAATAGCGGCAGTGCCCAACCCAAGACTCGTACCTATAATTTTTTCTTTTGACATTTTTTTAACTTATTAAATACAAACAAATATATACATTCCTATTATGGAATGTATTATCAATAAATTCAATGCTTAAATTGCTATTGTATTTAAGGGCAAAAATTATATTGATATATTGACTATATTAGTATATAATTATATTATATATTTAAAATTTAGGAGGTAGATTATGATTGAAGCAAAAATTATAGATGGCAAAAAGCAATTTTACTTAAAAGGAAAAAGAAAGCAAACTGCTTTCTTGCGTGAAAAGATACAGAAAGCTGTAGATTCTGGTGACTGGTATAATAGCTCAACTGATGAAATATGGAAATTAATATTTCACTATACATTTGAGCATAAGTTAAATAAATTGATAGAGGAGAAAAAGTTACCAGATGGCACGCAGTTTGCTTTGCAAGTTGTGCATGAAAATAACCTTGAAACAAGCCTTAATAAAATAAAAAAATCATTACGCCCCAATCAAAATATTACATTGGTTGTTTGTGCGCGTCATTATTATGTAATAAATATTATCAAAGAAAAGAATGGCACAATATATTGTGTGATACTTGATAGTATATATAGCGGCATCACTGAACCTTTTATCTTTGAAGATAAGTTGATCGACATGGTAGTAGATATATTTAATGCCCCCCCCTTGTATATAGCTTCAGAGAAAAGGCAGGTAGTAGACTATGGATGTAAATTCTTTGCAGCAAAGGATAAAAAACTGTTATTAGAGGTGTCAGTAGCATATGGCAACACATCAGAGCTTATTAAAGCTATACAGCTATGCAACGAGGATGTAAAAAGTAGATACAATGCAGTAAGAGAAAATATGCAAAATAAATTAATCAAGGCGAAGGAAGAATTATTAGAATCTCTCAAAATAGACTATGTAAAAGAATTTTTAAAAATAAATGATGACGATATAAGGGTTATAGCTTCATGTACAGAAGACAACAGTATAATTCTAAGAGATGTAATAGATAAATATGAAATAATTATCATGGATGTTATAAGACAATATGATCAAGCAGAACAGTCTCTTATGAAGCATTTTGAATCAAAAGATCAAATTATATATCGTAAAATGTCCGACGAAAGCGAGAAAGAAAATTTTCTGATTGAACATGCTAAAATTGCATCAGATTGTTACAAGGATTGTTATAGCAGATATAAAGACGTAAAAACAAGACATGATGAGCGATTAAAAGAATTCGATAAAGCTGCAATTTATAGCGAACTAGAAGAAGAGTTAACAAACTTAAATAATGCAGAAGAGCTTTATTTAAACAAAGGTAAGATCCATTATTTTTCACTGTCAAATGCTTGCCCACAAACCTTTCAATCACGCAGTGGCTTTGGAGGCGCTATAGAAAGACGCGATCATCATGAACAAGGTTCTCCTGCATATAAGTTGCTAGATATTTCTGTAAGCAAAATAGCTAAGTGGGTTAAAGCAAACGCCGAGGGCAAAATGCAAAATCAATTTGTAGATATCTCAATAGCAAAATGGGAAGAAAGGCTCAAGCAAATGGTGCAGAATAATTATGGAGAAGGAGGTGGTATAGCTCAATAGTTTATAGAGAGGCTAGAGTTACTAGCCCCTTTATTTATAATTACTACTTACTCTTAGATTTTGCTGCAGCTTCAGTGCTTGTAGAATTTTCTGTACTTGTACTAGGTTTTTCCTTCACAGAATCTTCTCTCGCTTTAAACGTACTTAGATTAGCACTCAATTATGTATAAGCTTCGCTACCTGCAGATAAAGAATTAAGCAACTCATTGGCGTGATTTACAGTAATATTAACAGATCTCTCCTTATCATTTGCACTTTGTAATGGCACTTGATGCTCGGGATAAATAACTGCATTTTTAGCAATAAAAATCTTTGCTTTCTCAAGTTTATGATGAATAACATAGCCTACCAACCTACTGCCTCCAATGATTTGATCAATAGCAAAGAGAACCCTTTGACAACTTTTGTCGTCAGGAAAGCTCTCTATCACAGATTCAAAAATATCTGCCAACTCGCTTTTGTTAAATAAATACTCTGTCTTCGTTGTTGTGTTTGTAGACGAAAAGTATGCTTTGTCACTCCAAGTAGTTAACAAAGTAAATGAATCGAAAGGCTTGCCTTCACAGGGATTACTACCTTTTTCTATAAAAAATTTAGCTGCAAAAAGCATGCCACGTTCCATGCAATAAGCTATTGCTGCCCTTTCTTGGTTACCTGTTGATATGCTTTTGCCAAAACCTTTTGTGATATCTGCACCATTTGCTAACAGCAACTCTAGTATTTTATATTCATTTGTATCTTCCTTTTTAAGAGTGACATTATTGTCCTTGCTAATATTACTAGCTTTCTCATTGTGCTTTCTAATATTCCTAGCTTTCTCATTGTACTGTTTAGCTGCATAATAAAGCAAAGAATACTTATTATTTCCTTCCTCATTTAATTGGTTAACAAATTCTTTTTTATCGATATCCAGTCCTAATAAACCATGATTATCCAACAATCTTGTTACCTCTGTTAGATTGCCGTTTTTTACAGCCTGAAATAGCTTATCTTTAGCTTGATTGATCTTTGCTTCCATATAATTTCTTCTATTTATTAAAATATTGCATCGTGCACTGCACGCAACACTAGAATAACTATACATTAATATAATTAATAAATCTATAATGCAAGCATTTATATTATTAATAAATCTATAATGCAAGCATTTATATTATTAATTTAATATAAGCAGCTTTTTATATTAAATAATCTACAGACCCCTAATATTTGCTGTAGCACTATAAATACTGTTTTTTTATCCAGGTTAAATACTGTACCAAGCTATCAACATAAAGTATTAGCGCTCATATGTATTGTTAATGGAATCTGACGACCTTTCTGCTAAAGCATTTTGCAGTATAGAATCAACATAAATGCTAGTGTTCATATGTGCTATTAATGGAATCTGACTTTTATCGTATGCAAACTTTTCTCTAGAAGATTCAGATATTGCACTTGAAAATCCTAACCTTTTGTCAGGATTCGTGATAAGATCTAATATCTTTTCTGCCAAATCATCTGGATCTTTTGTCTTAAATAATAATCCATTTTCACCATCGTCAATAACATCGTAGCTGCATTGCACTCCATTTGAAACTATGCTAGGCGTGCCAACACAAGAAGCTTCTAGAAGCACAACTGGCAACCCTTCTTGGCGAGATGGTATTACGTTAATATCTGATTGACGAAACAATTCACTTACATTACTTGAATGCGGTATAAACTCAATATGCTTTTTTAAATAAGAGCTTTTAGAGACCTTCTCTTGTAAATCTATATAAAATTGTTCGCTTTCCTTTTTAGTAAGAAGTGCGATATCCTCTGTAATTGGAGACCCTACTAACTTAACTTTAAAATTTAGATCGGGATTAAGTATTTCTATACATTGTATCGCATCAATTAAAACATCTTGCCCTTTTATTGACATCATTCTTCCTACACATATTAACTGCACATCTTCCGTTAACCCACCGCTTCTTGATCTTGAACCATGATCTGGAACAATAAATTTATCTATATCAATGCCACGATATATTGTTTGGACTTTCTTTTTTGCCAGTAGTGCGTCTGCTTCATTAAACTGCTTTACTAGATGCTTTGCTTCTACTGCAATTAGCGTGCTTACCTGCATGCGGTATTCTATTTCCTCTTTACTCATATTTCTATGATCACTATCATGACCTGCAGCGTAAAGTGGGATATTATTTAACATAGAAGCAACATGCGAAACAATAAATGGACGTGATAAATTTTGCGCATATGAGATATTAATACCCTCTTCTTTGAAGCAATATCCTGCTACAATTCCCTGTAAAAATAGTGAATACACTCTTCCTTTAAGAGAATCGCCAGTTGAGAGTTCTTCATACCTCTCAATGGATTGTTTAATACCTTCTTTACAGTATGGATCTTTAATTTTATCTATGAACCATGTGATTGCATCACTATTACCTACAATAGATGATAAAAAATTCTTGTTAGAATTAATCATTCTATCGTCTAAAATCTCTAAAAAACATTGCTTAATCTTACTTTCATCTTTGGATAATTTACTAATATCAGGAAGATAATGTATATTTATACCCGACACTCTTTTGCTAAATATAGATTTTTCCTCATCTGACGCAGAATTAACACCAGAAAATGCAACGAAATCCACATCCATTTTTTAAATGCCAATAGCTCCTGCGTTGTATAAGTTTCTGTTTTTCGTGCTGGCAAACGTGATGATACCAATCCAATTTTAATGTTTACTCTGTTTTCTATAACCATATTAACCTCTTATATATGTAAATTGTCAAATACAAATACAAAGATAATTAATTAATACATTGCTAATATATTAAAATAAACATACAAAGATGAACAAGGTGCAAAGAGTAAAGTAGACAGAAAATTGAAGAAATTGAAGAGATTTGGATTGCTATAAACCCCTAATATTTGCTGTAGCACTATAAATGCTATTTTTTATCCAGCTTAAATATTGTATTAAACTATCAATTTGATCATCATATTTAGCGTTGGGAAAAGAAAAAAGTTCATATTCAAAATCAGTTAGCCAAGAGGCATGCGCAGGCAATAGCAATCTCCCCGATTCTATTAGGGGCAATACCTTATATAGCCGTGATTGCTTATCTCCTATGGGGTTAATTTTAATTATGGGCAATGAGGTAAATTGCTGCAATTCTTGCAACAAGCTTATGCCACTAGATTTATTTTCTATCAAAATTGCCATGGGCTGCCATTGCTTGCTAATAGTAAGCATTTTTTCTTTTATCTCAGAATAATCCCACCTCCCTCTTATTACCTCTAAAAGATAAAAATCCATATTGATTTGCGCATAAACAGAGCACACCGTAAAGTCACTGCCAGAATTTATAACGTTTGCCGTATCCCAACTATGCACAGTAGCAATTTTTGCTCCTTCAGGTATCTTAATGTATCTTTTTATCCAACTACATTTAATAAAACCAGTTTTATCACTAAGTGGTGACTGCATGTATTGAGAGGCAAAGGTATAGCTGCCTAATTCATGTTTTATCTCTTCTATATCCTCTGATGAACAATATTTATCATTCATAATATTGCCTATATTTCTAGTACAAATAACGCTGCAAGGCTCTTGCACGCTGCTAATAATTTCTTTTTTTTCTGCAACTATTGGTATGGAAATACAATGCCATCTATGGTGAGGCTTTTGCAATAAATATCCTGTTAAGTCGTTATTATGCAATCTATGCATAACTAATATTGCAATGTTTCTTCTGCTGTTGAGCCTGGTCATAAAAGTTTGTTCAAACCAATAAATCACCCTAGCTCTAAATTTTTCACTCATGGCTTGCATTGGACTCATTGGATCATCGGCGATTAAAATATCTGCCCCCTCTCCAGTAAGAGTACCCCCTACAGAAGTAGCCATTCTAAACCCTCGTTTTATAGTTTGGAACTTTATGCGTGTATTTTGCTCCTTAGAAATTGCGCTTGCTGGAAAGCTATCTTTGTACCAAGAGCTTTGCATAATACAGCGCGTATCCAGCAAATGCTTTGTGCTAAGCGCATTAGAATAGCTTGCCACTATTATGGATTTAGTTGGATCCTTGGATAAAATCCAAGCAGGATAAGCTACGCTTGTGCAAAAAGACTTCAGACTACGAGTCGGAAGATTAATAATAATTCTTGATATTTTTTTATAAAATGCCGCTTCCAATCTATCAGAAATAACTTTTATATGCCAAGAATCATAGAATTCCTTGCTGGGATACAGCTCTGCAAAAGATTTTTTTATAAAATAATATAATGTATCATTTTGCATAAAAAATACTGCGTTAAATAAAAAAGATAAGATTCGTTCAACAAAAGTTGAGAAACTTCATCATAATACAGTATTTAAATACAAGTAAGCACGTATATTGATAACCAAACTCACCTCTCGTGTCACGACCTCTCTTGGGATTCTCCTATTGTCCTTCAATCTGTGTCATAGCGCCGGCATATCCTACTTCACTTCCATCCATTTCAGTGCCCACCTCTTTCTCACAAAACTCGCAATACATATAAACACAGGCTGCAACAAATCCCACAACTGCCGATACAATAAGTAAAACATTTCTAATGTCCTTTAATTGTTTGGATGTATGCAATGCATCTCCCTTGACACTTTCTACAATAAAAAGCGAACAAACATAAACAATAAAGCTTACCAAACCTACAATCTTGCCTGCAAAACTTATTACTTGAATCGATCTTGCATTTTGGATCGCGCACCGACCTCCGAATTTAGGCCTTTCGCTATTTTGTGAAGCTGTACCTTGAGCAAGTTTATTTGTTTTTTTAGAGTGATGCAATTTTATGCCGGCTTCTACGGTATAAACTATAGAAATAGCAAGCGACATTAGAATTACTACCATAGATATAATTCTATGTATAGAAAATAGATTGTCGCCTATGGGTTTGGCAAAATGTAAATATTTAAAATGTTCTATAAAGTGCACCACCTCACAGGAAAAATATACAAAAGCAAGAACTATGCGCAGCATATCTGCTGATTTTTCCAACTTAGATATTGTATTATTAGTTTTTTTTGATTCCGATGCGTTATTGTGAGAATAATCTTTGGTAGCTAAAAATATGGTAGCATACACTGCTAAAGAGGTCAGAGCATAGACAATAGACCACATATTCAAGACTCTTGAGATTGTAGGCTCGTATTTTCCAAAATATTTATAACTATGAAGT
Organism: Coelogynopora nodosa; assembly: GCA_034780555.1. Taxonomy (NCBI): domain Eukaryota; kingdom Metazoa; phylum Platyhelminthes; order Proseriata; family Coelogynoporidae; genus Coelogynopora; species Coelogynopora nodosa. Next base: position 10,696 of record JAUZND010006577.1, read on the forward strand.
GTAGAAAGTATAGT
>JAUZND010006578.1:0-10707 GCA_034780555.1 Coelogynopora nodosa
TGACTAACATATGAGCTACAGAAAAATAAACTTGCTATATACACAGAAAACTGACGTCATGTTGCGTGAACAATAATAGCGAGTGAACCTACAGCGAGTGCTTCTCTTTTTCTTTAATATATGTATAATTTTTAATATAAAAATATAAACAATAATTTTAGATTCACAACTACCCTTGCGATGAAATTGCAGCAGCAGGAAAGCCAGCAAAACGTCGCCGGCGAAAGTACGTGGAGTTAGATAATCGTCTTGAGAATCTGCGACTCCAGCTGGAAAATTTTCAGCGTGACCTGCAGTCCTACATTGATGCAGTGGCATACAAACTGCACACCAAACTAGAAATCCGCTGAACTTGTTGGGAATGATTTGTCTATTGAATCTGACTCCTGTATGTACGAGTGTACCCAAATGAACTTTTGTATGTATTTTTATACGTTTGTACTGTCTAAGTAAAACTGTATTTAAAAATTGAATTATTTACATTGGTACCGATAAGTAGGATCCCGGTAAGTAGGTTTCCGTTAAGTGGGCTTCCGTTAAGTGGGATTCCGTTAGATGGGATGTAATCAATTAATTCCCTTAAACTGGCGGTGAATAGACAAATACATCGGTTCTACCTACTTATATGTACATGGTACTGGCTGACTCAGCTGTGTACGGTATTGAAACGTTGTGCTTATAATGTAATAAATAGTATCTGAGAAAATTACAAACTCCATTCATCGTTTTTACTTTTATTATAATTACTAATACAATTACACATATTCTGTCTCTACAAAACAAATATCTATACCGTTTAAAATTGTGTTACTAGTGAAACATAAAAGTTTTATTAAATGCATTTAAAAAAATACCAAATAAAATAATATTTGACAAAAAATATATACAGAATTTAAATCTACTCAAATGACTCAAATTACTTAAATTACTCAAATTGTTCTACTCAAATTACTCAAATTGACCATAAATCCACAGATATTAGAACAGTAGAATGCAGTTTTGATTATAAAATATAATTATACATGAAACATTTTAGATTATAATTATAAACTATATTGCTTTGATTAAAACGTTCAACACTTTTTAAGAATATTATATTTACCATTTGTCCAAGTCATAACTTGGTAAACAGAAAAGGAAACAAACGTGGATATTTATTTAGTAAGGACATAATTTTGCTAGCCACAGGAGCTATGCAGTAATTTAAATGAAACACGTACAGAGTTATATTTGACACACTACATTTTTATTTACTTCGGACATTATGCTGCCATATTGGTCAGGAAGTAATTAAGGAATTAAACGAAAGCAAGTATAGAATAGTATGATATTGGAAGCCATCTAAGAAACTAAATTACATATAAATGTATATAAGAATTGCCAGATAGCATCCTCAACCCGCTAGGATCCCCAACCAGATAGAATCCCAAACAGTCAAGCCTCCCAGCATATTTATTTTACTCCACAAACCCCTGGTTGTGGAGAAGTCACGCCCGCTTGTCAAAAACTGAGAGACCCTTAACGACTACACCCACCAAGCGCGAAGCGATGGACCAATGAGCGGCAAACAATTAATTTCTGTTCTCACCAAGCCCGACGTGACATGTCGTATTTTGATGTTTCTACATAATTTACCGCCTATTTGCATAGAAATAGGTATTTCGTAGCGCAGCGTCGCACATAAAAGTTGAATAATTTCAACTTCACTTTCGTCTAGTTGCATTGCGCTCAGTGTAAATAGGGTCATTGTAATGTATGCATATATATTCAACTTTTTGCGACACGTCGCGTCGCGCTTAGTGTGCAAGACTTTGGAGTGCCTGAGTCAGCCCCAACAAACAACTCATTAGTATGCATCATACATTCTCCTGTTTTAAAATATATTTAATAATATATGTCATAATATAAATGTTTGAATTTTCTTTTAAAGATGAAAAACAACATTTATAAAATTTTATTATTTTGACTACATTTAAAAAGCTGCGCAAACTAATTATAAATCATTATAGTAATAGAGATGGACACTGCCTTATTCATACAATAACAATATGCACAGGTCTTCCGAGTTCAGAAATTATTATCAAAGTTGAATTTGAACGTAACAAAGACGTCTATATCCCAATGGTGGGTATAACTGAATATTATTCAAGAATGCAACTATCATTATTCCTCGAAAAATATGTATGCCTTGATTATAGTGGATGCTATACTTTTCATTTTATCTAAATCCATTAACAAATTACATGTCATTTGGAGAAAAACTATTAGAGAATAATAAATCAACTCTAATAAAGGCTATAATATTCGATACCAATTTGTATTTATTAATCTATGCTGATCAATGCGAATAGAAATTCTATTGTTATATATGAAATCATGTTTTAATTAATTATTTATGATTTATAAATATATTTTACATGGCCTACATCTATTTATAATATTGTTTATTTTTAATTAATTTTAACAAAAGTTTAAATTTCATCTGATTATTATAAGTACCAGCGATTTAAACATGTTATAAAAATAGTTATACTTTAAATTTATGATTTAGTACCTTCAAATATTTATATTTTGTAATAATACTACGACGGAATATTGTTAATTCATTATAAATATTTATAATTTAAAGTTATTAATTGTATTTATTCTTATTTTGCATATTTACATATAAAAGTTTTTGTATTCTCAAACATGTAAGGTAGCAACCTTGTAAAATAGCTGTCGGACCCACTAAAGCTACTAAGTCCACTGATATAAAAGTGGAGACTTCCGTAGTGTTGTAATATTATAGCTCTTTAAGTCGGCTCAATTAAAACCGGGCAACATAACAACTTAGAAAATGTTTAACGGTTATTTTAGGCCCATTGTCAGCTTTAACATATTGTAGCTTCCCTTTCCCTTTCCTTTCCTCTACGAGTATACTGTAATATGTGCAATATAATATACATAACAAAATATAACAAATATGCGTATATCTAAATGCCTACTTATTATTTTCTGCGTAGAGGTCACAAATGAGATCAGCAGCTTCTCCGGATCCCTTGACCACCACAACATGAGTACCTTTTTCAAGAGCTTTGAATGCGATCTTGATGATTCGTTTACCTCCGTTCAGCAGCAACTGAACCACGGGAGTATCTGACGTTGGGTAGGGAAACAGCTATATATAGTTATCTATACTCTGAAAGTGCGTCTCAAGTGTGTCAAACAAACTATTTGCCAACATTACATAGTCAATTATTCCACGTCATGCATTATGTTAATATTAATGACGTACATATTATTATACATAACACAGTATTATATTTATATTATTGTATGATTATTTTTACCCAGATAATTGATTTGTAAAACTTCTATTTTACCGCCATAAAGTTGTTTAATATGCTGATATGATTATATTATAGCAGAAATGATGCTTATAATAATGTAAGTATATTATGTGATATATTTATTGCTGTAATTTTTTATTATTTAATAAATCATAATAAATTTATCCAAATTTAACTTTAAAATGTTTTTAGATCATTTACAATCACAGCATTATGTGTGGGTATTTCAATTATATATTTATAACTTTATTTTTTATAATAATTTTTCAATAAGATTAATAACCTCAGCCAAGTACTACTAGTTTAAGATTGTCCCAATACAAACACCTGTAGGCCTACACCTTGTATCATTGGCAATATTTATTCTAATATCTATACAACTATACAACTATAGACTATACCTTCACAGTGTCGCAAATAATATGAAGATATACGATACGAGTATAGAGCATAATCGATCGGTGGAATTACGGGGGTATAGACATATAAGGTGAGTTTACGTTTGGTTTTAAATTTGGTTTTAGATTAAATATTAGATAAATTTTTATAGTATGCTGTATATTTATATGAATTCATGCATCCATTTATAAAATTAACAGCATTGAAAACTTTAACCCTCAGAGACCTGAGGAGGACCCAGCACACGTTTTATTGCTTTTAAAAATGTACATGATTATTCAAGTAGCTTGTAACCCACATGTACAGTTATCATTAGTAAGGACGCATCAAATGAAATATCGTTTGGGAAAATATCTAACACACTGACCCCGAGAGTCCAGTGGACCCCCCTCAGGTCTCAGGGTGTATGTTTTGTTCAAGAATACTTACTTTAATCACTTTTGTTAGTGAATCTAATTTTGTCTAGTAACGGGAGTTTCCGTCATTCAATCGACTTCCATCACACAAATAAAGTAAAAATGTAATATACTAATAACTGTAGTAACAGTAGTACTGTACTATTAATGTGACTAAACAATTATTTATCATTATTCAACACACAGTTATGACACAAATAAATAAAACTAGTAAAAGTAGTATAATTAATAAATATATATAAGGTTAAAATACTAAATTTTTACTAACAAACTTTCGGGTTAATAAGGAAATGATGCATTGAATTGATGTAATATCTAAATTTTCGTTCAAGATTATCGAAAATGACAAGAGCACCATCATTATAATATATTAAATTATTTTTAGAAATTGTATAAACGTCATTGAGTGTGCCACTATTCAAATCACAGTCCACATTAATTTATATTGTATATTTGGGATTGACACAATCGCCTAGAGTGTCGTTTTATAATCAATGGGAGCGCTAAAGGTTTGGCTCATAATATTTTTAATGTATAATTACATATTATGTTTAGAGTTAAATCTAAATTACCATTATAAGGCTTGACCTCTAATACGTTTCATCTCAAATACCATGGAGAAGAAAAGACGTATTGACCTAACACTGCAAGGGTTAGGGTTCTAAAACAAATAATACATGGAGCATTATAACGTTAAAAGTTGCTCTGAAAAAAGTCAATTTTCAATATTACATTTTTGGTTAATGATAATTAATGAAACAATTTTAAGTTCCATTTATACTATAACTAAAAATAGATTTTTGTTTAATCGGAACAAAATTGTTTGAATAATAGAAAGTAAAATTATGATAAATATGGTTGAAAAAATATGATAAAGGTAAAAATAAATCAATAAATCATCAATGACTTCAAAAGTTTCAGAAGTCGTTTGCAGGCTGAAACAATAAACACCCCACCAGAGCCACTTACCAAATAATTTAAATAAAAATACAGTACGTAAATCAATTCTTGGAGATCTAGAGACTACTGTAAAAACGTGTGACATAGCAACTCGAACTTAAATATGTGCAATATTTAAGTTAAATGTTCCTATGCCAATGAAGCCATCTGATGTCATATCACGAGCAAATTGGACCTCAGAATTAATTTGGGTGAGAAGCTGTTTGTTGGTATTTGGACCATCACTAGATATATTATAACAGATTCTGTAATGGAATCAAGTTAGAAGAAAGACATTTCAGCATATTATTGCTTAAGGTCTGATGGAAAAAAGAGTACAGGAAATGAACCTTAACGCAGTTATTTTGTGAATTCAAAAAGCTTTAGACATCCAGTTGCTTTTCAATACTATTTGTTGTTGCTTCATAAAATTCGGCAGTGTAGAAACATGATGTACAGTGAAACACTGCCTCCTTGTGTAGTACATCAAAACTCACACCTGAAACAATCTTACAGGGGCGGATCCAGGATTACAGAATTGAGGAAACGTGGGGCCTGCACGCATACTACAATCTCATGGGTGCCCATGGCCAGGCGGACATCCGAGCTCTAAATGAGCGCGTAGCTCTGAACATTTTGTTTTTATCACTAATAGTGCATTTAAAGGCGATCTTACAGATGACGTTTTGATTTTCCAAATAATATGTTATATGTATGTTCTTAATTGATACCATTTATAATATAGATATGTCTGAAATACGATTGTATTTAAAATCAATGTACTCAATCATTGTTTTTCATTATTTTAGTCAATTTTAATATTTGAATTTTTTCCCGTTCAAGTGAAAGTGCCCTCGCGTGGGGCGCGACGATAGCTGGATCTGCCCCTGAACTTACTATCAGAACACATACATGCATATCAAAATAAACCCAAATATATTGAAGCTTCTGCACATTTTGAGAATGAGACAAAGCCCAGTTATAAGGACTAAGCTACTCAATAGATACTAATATAACTAAGTCAGACAGGTTTTAAGTCCGCCATGGATGATGAAGCAATAACCTTCAAGTGGGAATTGGAAGCAGGGTCTTTAGCAGTTCTAAGCTTAATATTTAGCAGACATTTCATGTGCTTTTACTTGAATAATACATGACCTGACCAAATCTGATAAGCGAAAAAGTATAAAAAAACTAACAGATTAAAAAAAGTATGATAACATTTTAAAAATTCAAAAGGGTATATGTTTAATGTTTGTACCATTATATGAGTAAACAAATACCTTTTCTTTCATTTTTATAGTGAAAAGTTCAACAACAAAATATATATATATATAGTAGTGTGAAAATAAACATTGTGCGAAGTAAACATTTATTCTTACGTTTTTAACGTATACAACATTTTCCGCAGATTCATTCTCACATTCAGAATCAGATTCACTTTGGGAACAGAATATCGTACAGAGACAATCTCAGTGTCAAAATGTAGGTCTCGCCGTATCTAAGATGAAGATTTTTGCGATAGTCCATTTTGACCTATTTTCGGAGCTATGGCATATTTCCTATTTTAGCCACATATTGACACCATCAGATTCACTTTGGAACGGAATAAGAGAGAGATAATCTCGGTGTCAAAATGCTGGGTATATATGAGGCTAAAATGGAAAATAGGCCATAGCTCCGAAATAGGTCAAATACGGACTATCGCAAAAAACTTCATCTGAGATATGTCGAGACCTTCATTTTGACACCTATATTGTCTCTCTACAATATTCCGTTCCCAAAGTGAATCTGATGCTGAATGTGTGGAAAAGGTTGTAAACGTTAATTTTAACACATAGCGAGTTTTAAAAATAATTGTTCAGATTAAGCCGAGAGTTAGCCAATCAAAAGTGTTTAAAAATGTTAAATTTTTTCGCAAACAACAAAAGCTGTCGCGGTTTTAAAGCTTCAACTTTTCAAAGTGTTTACGTTTGCTTTTACCGACGGGGTTAAGCGAAAATTTAATGTAGTTCACTTCTAAACATTAATCACAATGTACGGAGAGCTATAACAAGCGATTTCTATATTTCACCTATTAATATAGTTAAACATTATGAAAAATGATGCATGAAGAAATTATCTATTAATAATAAAGCACCTCTTCCCCTGAAGGGTGCCTTCATAATAATAGTATCAATAATAGCATATTATACATCTTTCAACAACACGTTACAACTTGCACAGCCTCTGCTTGTTATTAATATGTTGTCGTTGCTATTACCAATGCTAATAAAGTGTGATCAATTGGGTACCAGGTGATTACTATGATGTGAAAGAATTGACTATCCTACAAGGTTGAATATGAATTGACTGCTTTACGAGGTAAAATTTGAACCTCTGTAAAAAATGCATATGTTTAAATATAGTATGCTATAGTGGTGGCAATTATTAATATGTTGTCGTGAATACCAATGCTTGGAAAGTATAATCAATTAACTTTCTGTTCTACCCAGCTATCTTAAATGGTTGATCTATGAACTCAACCGACCATAACGAAACTTTTAATGAGATTAGCCACTATTAAAAGACTGGTAATATACACCATTTATTATTTACTTATACCCTATTACATTAATTAGAATAAATCGGCCTCGACCTCTCACCCACACGCCAGGGCTTCACAAGTGAAATTCATACTTATAATTATCACTGAAAAATAAATACTTATCAAAAAACCAAGTATCGAAACAATCTACCCAAGAAAGATAGAATAATGTTTAATTAAAATGTTTAAATATATATCTATATATAATATGTATATATTGTATATGTAGCAGCGAAAGACAAATAAGTTTGACAACAGCATATTTTATCAAAAGCTTCCATGTTATTAAGGGCAGATCAATATTGACAATTAATACTGCACACGAATAATATTAAAATAGGAAAAATCTGACCAATATTAGGAAATAAAAGGGCATATAATAGATAAATAATATAAATATAGATAAATAATAAAAGAGAAAGAAAATGGGTTTAGTGATATAAGGAAGGAAAGGCGCACATCAGTACATTAATAATGAAAAGAAAACATCTGTACTTAGAAGGAAATATGCATATCTCCCTATTGTTGACAAAGATCAAGCTAGTACTCAGGGAAGTTTCATAAGAAAAAGAAAAATATATTCACGAAAATGGAAATTTTAGTATATGTCTCATTTTAATTGATTTTTAACATTCTGGTGTCAAACTTTAAAAAAATTAATTGCAAGTTGATCATGATCGGCATCATTAAAATACGGTTAGATCACATTAAACATGTTTCACAATTAACATTTATTAATTATGATGTACAGTTGCTATATTTTTGTAGTTGTCTGTTATAACACATACAAAATTTTCATTAAATTATGTCTTAATGGAATCTTGATCTAGAGACATAAGTTTTGATCGGCTCATAACAGATTAAAAAATGGAATTCGATATATATACACAATTACACTTAAGTTAAAATTTGGAACAATTACAAAATATGTAAATTTAAATTATTAACAAGATTTTAGATGAGTTTTGAAACTTTTTGATTTGATAAGATCATAATTGTTTCAATAAACTTAGTTTGTTAATTTTAGTAAAATTTAAATAGTTAACTTTTCAATATTAGGTAACTGCACTAATTGAAAAAAACATTTGCTTTTTATAAACAACTTATTTTTATCTGGTCTTATCTAAACATTTTTTTCGGATCAAAAATATCATCTAAATATATAATATAAATATCATGTATTTATTACCTATAGTCATTTTGGTTAACACACAAATTTATGCCAAATTAATTTTTTTATAACCCTGTTTCTAATTTATGATTCAAAGTAATCTTTATAATTTTTGCAATTAATAATATGTTTTTAAGCTAAATGAATACATTTGAATTATTAACGAGATTTTGAAGGGCGTAAAGACACTTGTAATAACTATTCATATTTAGAAAATGTTTGGACTGCACTAGTTGGCCCCTGTAGTAGTTATTGTGCGTGATGTGGACTTGGAATGTCCGCCACATGTTCAGGATGTAAGTGAAGATTTGTTATTCGTACCTGGGAAAGAGGTCATACTATCCAGCTGGTTGAATCTGTCTTCAAAAAGGAAAAATGGGCTCAGGTACAAGGGTACCACGAAACTGCTGCTCACTCATAATAAAAAGGAGAAATACGTTTTCCACGGAAGAATGCTTCAGTACTATCTCAAGCAAGGAATGGTGCCAACAAAAATTGACATAGTGTTTGAGTTTCATCAGGAGCTATTTTTCCGAGAATTCATCCAGTACGACAGTAAACGTCAACAAGAGGCCAGGAACAAGTTCGAGAAAGATTACTATACATTACAAAATAACTCTTTGTTCGGTACAATATAAAAAATTCTCAAAAGAGAATGAATTTCCGACTGACCAACAGTGAAGATCACGTGATAACTCTGGCAAGTCGAGCCTCCTTTTTGTCAACGACAATATTTAATCAAGACTTATTCGACGTCCATTTATGCAAAGAGGCTGCGACAATGGATAACTCAATTTATATCGGAATGCCGGTTCTGGAATTTTCGAAGCTTATACTTCGAGAAGATTTCTCTTCGATATAACAAGTATGTTTAGATAATAAAAAGACTCGACAACTTCTACTAGTGATGATCTTATTGCAAAACATTTTATTATCAAGTTATCCGAAACAACCGTATTGGACAGTGCATGTGCTACTGCTCCTTAAATAACACAAATTTAGTAGTAAGTGTTCAATGTTGTTGCACTATACTTTTTATCCACCCTTATCGTTTTACTTACCCTTAATAAATAAAAGTAACAATAATAATTTTTAAAAAAATGATTTATTAGTTTATGGTTATATAGCTCTATGTAAATTTACAATATGTCGTATTAAGAAAAAGTAGTAAAACTTACAAATTCAAAGTAATATATTCAGAAATGGTAGGAAACAGTGACTCCGCACAGTGACCCATTATAACGACTTTTCCAGTATGAAAAAAATTACATGAAGTCCACTCCACAAACTTAATTGAATTGCAGGAACTATTTATGATTCCCACAATAAAGCGGATTGAAATTTATCCATTGCGAATTGATATAAGTTGATTGAATTTACGGTTAGTTAAAGCACAACAGTTGATGATCGATAAGAAACAGTCAAGTCGGAAATGTTCAAAATATGCAATAGGTCCTCACACATTGTTGCAGAGACTACCAAACCAATAGTTCGCACTTTTCCACCTTTAAAAAATAAAGTGATTGAATTCTTGTGTTGTAACCGAACCAATCGAACCAAATCTTTTATAAATTTTAGCATCATAGTCACATACAAATGTCCTTTTTTTAAGTTAATGGCCACTATATATCACAGAGGCAATGAACTCGGAAATTAAACGAGATAAAGTGATGTATAAACCTTTCTATGATTTACCCAATGTAAAACTTTAATGTGATAATTGTAACAAGGAACAGCGCAAAATATGTATTGTCTATCGACTAATATTATGCTTATTGTATTTATACCCCTTATCCAAAATGCCGGATCTGATAAACATTTGCTTTTTTTGACTGGTAAGGGGGTAGGTGGTGTGGGAGTGGGGGG
>JAUZND010006579.1:0-10707 GCA_034780555.1 Coelogynopora nodosa
AAATATAATTCTTGGATTAATAAAACGAAATTTTGAAGACTAATAGATATTTGGAAATAAAAAAACGAAATTTTTTTACGGACAACCTATATAATTATCTAGTATGTTATGCTTTATGTTCATTTAGTGTATTGTTTATATTACGTATTTCTTTTAGTGAATATTAATGGGAGAATGTCTTTCAAATATACTACTGAAGCATATCCCTGCCGGCGAATCTACTTCAGTAGTATATTTGGAATGTTTAGTTTATTGAGTTTTATATACTAACAATATTTAATATTTATTTAGTTCAAGTTTTCTATAGGATAAAATTCAACTGTTGAAATTCCCAATGATTCAAATATATGCTACCGTTTTTTTTTTTAATTTATTAAAAAAATAACCTCCAATAGAGAACACTTAGAAAAGTTGGAATATATAATTCCGCGAGCAATAACAAGTGAGCACAGAGACATACATCCCCTACAGAGACATCGCGGCGGGCGAGGAGCTTGCCTTCAACTACAACCTGATGTCAGTGGGACAGGAGAAGCTGGCCTGCAAGTGTGGCGCTCCCAACTGTTCCGGCCTCCTGGGGGTGCCTCCCAACAAGCAGCCCTCCAGCAGTGCCACACCACCGGACTCCACCTCCTCTCAGCAGCCACCGGCGGGGGGAGGAGACTCGAGGAGTTCGGCCGCCAGCACCAGCTCGGCCACCTCTGCTGAGGACACCGTGGAGCCGGTCTCGGTGGGCACCACAGCGGCTGCTGGTGGCACTGGAAGGAAGGGGAAGAAGAGGAAAGGGTGGACTGCACCGTCGGCTGCTGTTGTGGCTGGTGGAAGTGGAGTTGTGAAGGAGGGCTGCTATGATAGCGAGTGTTTCAGGTGGGTTTTCTTACTTCTTGTCTTATGACAGTTTTTGTTCTGACTTTTTTAGCCAATTTTTTTAAATTTCGTTATTTGAGTGTCTTCTTGGATTTAGATTCTTAAAACAAAACTTCCTATCATCCGATTAAGCTGGGACACAAATACCTTCTAAAGACATGTAGAACGATTTTTATTTTCAAAATAATTAATCGATTGGTATAATTTTTATGACCTGATTACGTCATAAACGTCAGTTAGAAAAATAACCATATATGCTATATATTCACCAATAAATGCTATAACTTTTGTTCAATGCAATGCTACCAATTGACTTGATTCTTTATGCATCTGATACCAGATCACAAGATCTATATTTTGTTGATGTATTTTTATAATTATACTACTTATATAAATAAGTTATAAGTAGTATAAATGCTATTAGTGTATTATTTTAAATTGCTGGTTATTTTAATAAATAATTCAAGTTAAATGGATATAATTTATGATTAACTTATTTTTTCTATTAATGTTGCAAGTTTTATCTCCTAATATCCTCCTAAATATTAAAACTTATATATGTTATATTTTAGTTATATAAAAAAAGTATTTTAGCCACTGAGTAAAAAAATCAGGTTCATACGTTATATAGTTCAATCAAAAACTTAATTTCTTTGGAAAACCCCCCCTCCACGTACGAAGGGTTAAAGTCATTTACTGTTGTATATTAATCTGCCTTCTGTGTTGAAAGATTGTTACTTTAGAATGGCACGCACAGTATTACTAAAAAAAATATATGATAATCTAATATAATATTTAAATATAATCAAACTAGATGTGTAACTAATAATAAATTATTCATTTTTTGTTATGTTTTATATTTATTCATGTCTGGTATACATTTTTTATTACAGTATCTGGAAAATTGTAAATTATTTATAACGAAATAATAATGTACCTTCTATTTTTTCATCAATGTATTACGCTGAGAGTCCAATGTCTCGCACCATTGTTTGGTCACATATTCCTATTTTTTTAATTATATATTCCATTTGTTACGTGTTCTCTTTTTTATTTGGTTTGTCCCAGTTAGGATTCTGCTTTTTGGATTTGGTAGAATGTATTTTAAATTAACATGTTTGACATTTTATCTTCTCACTAAAAGGCCTCTTTTACATAGAGTACAGGCTATGTTTGGATCGTAAATATTTAAAATTAATATTATTTATAGTTTGATGATACAGCATTCTTTTTGTTGGACCTTTTTGGTGTTTAGTCCTGAATATTGTTTAATAAAATTATAGAATAAAATAAAATATTGTTTCTTATTTGTCATTCGCTTTATTTATTTATTTATCTTCTTTATTTTATTTATTTTGTAGTGGTTCTAAGGAAACTACTATTACTAACCTAGTTATTAATCATAGTAAATTATTTTATGAAATATTATATATTAAATAATAGATGACCAAATATGTTTCAAAGGGTCAAGTTCTAAAAGTTAATTTAAAAGTAGGAAAATATTGATTATTAAAATATATCCTTATTAAAATGTTGTGATAGAAATGTTGCGCATACCATACCATACTTTCTTTCATGATATGTATGTAATATAATCACTTATCGCTATCACACTACAGATGTGGAGATACAGGAGAACTAGTTCTATGTGACAAACCAGGATGTCTCAGGGCCTATCACCTCATTTGTCTGGGCCTACCAAAACTTCCTCATGGTAAGAAGGAATCATTTCTACTGATATTGTCTATTTTATATATGAATTTATGTATTCAAGAACAACTTAAATCCAACTACTTTGACCTATACGTTTGTAGCCATAACCAGCCTGGTACAAAGAATGAACATAGAATTTGGCATAATACCAATTTCGGTTAATTCAAGTCTAATACTAGTATCAATATCCTAATTATGTTATCAATTAAGCAGCAGATTCCAGTAAGAATATATATTTTCGAAATTTATTTACTTTTTTTGTGGTTATCGTAATGATATCTCTTTGGAGATGCTATAATTCTTAAATCTGGGGGTATGTTTTTACGAATTATTCGGTTATTTTGTCGTGATACTAACAATTTTAATGATTGAACAGAATTTGCTCTCTTAAATAGGAGAATTGGTGTTTTCATTGAGTTGCAATATCTTTTCGAAGTTTGAGGGGATAATATGTTCTTCGAAAATAAAGCAACCAAAACATCTTTTGTATTGATTTCTATTGAACTGAGATAGTAGAACAAGCTTGTCTGCCTTATTTCTGAGCGCAATTCTGTTGGTCGATAAGATTGATAACTTTTTGCTGATCAATAATGGATTTTGCTCCACCACTTGGAAAAGGACGGTGTGGAAATATTCATTTGATGATGATTGAAATCCTAAAAAAGTCATTTCTGATGAGAGTTGAAGAAGGAATCTTCGGGAAGGGGAATGAAGTATCGGGTATTTTAATAAAGGTTTCTAAATAGTATGTTTCGTAAGTGTGGATATTCATTGCAAAGTAACAAAAAGTATTAATTATAATATGATAATATAAATATCAATAAAAATATATTCACGGGTTTTTAAAAACTGTTGAAGTGTTTTGTTTCTTGACTTACGAAACTCTAGTTATTCTATAGCTATCTGGAGAGAACCCACTTCCTCGCACTATATACTAATACATATCTGCTGTCACACTTGTTCTATCCCTTTCTCCGGTACAGGCAAATGGTTCTGTCCATGGCACCACTGTGAAATGTGTGGACGACCGTCAGAGGAACTCTGCTCCGAGTGCCCCACGTCATTTTGTCGTCAGCACTCCGAGAACAACATTTATACCCTGCCAGGGGGAAAGGTGTGTTGATCATGTCTTCATTATGTTGTATGGTATTGTCTGAGAATATCTTGTTGAAAACAAATCCATTGTAACAGTGCTATTGGATATTATACATGAATGCACTTCAATGTACTTGAATATTATTGAATGAATTTTATACATTATTTACATTTTTTCGTGGTAAAAATAAAAGCAAGGTGTTAGAATAAAAACGAATGCATTATTTCTTATAGTAAAGTATCAATCCATCCACTTGTTTTTTCGATATATATAAACAATTTGCGCAAATGATTCATTTGTTAATCTAAATAATCATAATATATAATTAAATAATAACATAATATATAATATTACTACATAATATATTTTGTCGTTGTCGAGAATAGGTATAGCTTGATTTAGTTAGTGTATTTACTGTATTGTTTGCTTGGTGATTATTTTGTATGTACCCTTTTCTAAAATTTCTCAACGAATGTGAACCAACATTCGTCAAAACCCTTGCAAATTGTTGTTTGTACTGACGATTAATCGATATCAGTATCTTGAACATCCTTTGTTACTTATTCAAATCGGTCAGTAATTGGTAATTTAGTTACAATTATCAATCGCAAAGAATATAGAAGATCTTACTGAGGGTTTCTGTGGTCCTAGAAGTGCCCTGATTTTTTGTTGTTGTTTTGGAATTAATTAAAATAATGACCAATTGGTTTTACATAGTTTATGTTTAATACTTGTCTTTAAATCTAAAGCAAAAGATTGTCAAAAACATCAAAATGTAATTGAAAATCCTATAATAGGCAGTCATTCTCAAAATTAAGAAAACCAACCGGATGCTCAGTTATATGAGAAAGACAATGTGGTGTTTAAAGATGAAGACACAGCATGAGCCCTTTAATAGTTGTGGCGACTTAAATAAAATAACACATTTCAAAAAAAAAGTTCCTTGATAGTAAGATTGCAGGACAGTTTAAATTAGAAGATGATAAGTCAGCTTAGCTTATATTATATCCTACGGATTCGCACCATGTTTTAAAACAACACTCACAAAGTCCCTAAACTCGGCAGTCCCTCTTAAATGTTCATCCTCTTTTGATTAAGCCTATAATTCGGTTATTCAGGTCAATGTGATGTGCAGATTTCATTTTAATATGATGAAAAAAGGATCAAGTATATCTACTCGTTGTAAGGATTCTGCCTATGACTTGGGTAGAGCTTTTACTGATGTACATTCTCCTTTAGATATGATTCAAAATCTTGTTAAAGTTTCTGCATGTAAACTGGTCAGTGAACTAAATTCTACAAATCAGCTATGCTAAGTTGAAAAATTATTAAGTTACAAGCTCCTTTAACTTCAGAGATGTCACAAATAAGTCTTCAAATGTCTTCATTACAGAAAGAACTTTCAATTTTGTATGTATGCATATTTTTAAAACAGTCAATGGGTCATTTCTTGAAATGTCCTGGAAAATTATATTTGAAAACCCGTAAGAACTCTGTTATTGTATTTATTTTGCTAAAAATATTATTACGACGGTATTTTTCTTTTATGTTAAAACCCTACAATTAGCAGGGAGCGCATTTTAGAACAATTATTTTTTACATTATCAAGCAGATGATGAACTGTGTTAATAATTATTGTATTACTTTTAAACGAATGAATAATGGACTAGGAATGAATAGTCACGTGAGTAATGACTTAAATAGACATTTTAATTAGCAAATAATATATCGATAATACGTCATTATTGAACCAGTTATTTCCTTACTTATTAATCCAAAACAAACAATGTAAAAAACATCGCGGTATGTTAATGCTGAAGAATATTCACTGAAACGAGTAGTATAAGTTTTGCACACTTTATCCACCAAGCTGAACTGATACACAACACATAAATTAATTTAAAATAATTACAATTAGAAGATTTGATAATACTGTTACAGACTCTCATTTTTTGTTTACATATTATTAATCGATTCACTGAATTCACTATTCACTATTATTACGAATCAATAAACAGTAACTGATATTACTTTATACCACTTTAATATATCACAATATATTACATAATATTGATTTCCTTATATTGACACTACTGTGGAATATTTAGATGGTAAGGCAACAATGTACTTGTATTTCATTAATTTCTTCACTATTTTATATACTACTATGTATATACTACTACTGTGAATGAAGAATGCATGCTATCATACTGAATTGTTTTTTCAGTTATCGATATATTTTCAGATAGTGAAATTTAAAAAAAAGTTTTTCCAGGGAGGTGGGGGTAGGTCTACATAACTAATCTTACCTTTAAGCTATAAAAATAAATATGTTGGTAAATTTGTATTAACATTCTTTTTGCGTTTTAAGACTGCTTACTTGTAATTGTTGTGTTTGTATAATTGTTATGCTGCTTTATTTATATCAGATAACTGGTATACCTTGGGTAAGTTTGATCCAATATTTTAATCCAAACTACTGTAGTGGTTGGTGTAAGCTTTAAAATATGCCAGGTGGATAATTTATTTTCTTTATCTTAGGCTGTTAATACGCTTCTACTACGCCAAGGCGAATTGTCATATTGGCGTAACCGTAAGAGCCCTTGCGCAAGTCGCTGCTGGGGTAAAGTGACTAAATGACAGTCGCCTCAGTGGATTCGCCTATATGATAATTCGCCCTGGCGTAGTAGGACGGTTAATACCATTATAAATTGTTTTCAATTATTTTTTGGTTTTTAGTAGACTACTTTCATAAAAGATTAGTGTTAATTCATCGAGGAAACAAGCAGAAGTCCCCAATATAAGATACCGCTATTTAGAAAATTCTAATTATTGTAAATGCTGTTCAACATTTTTGTTTTGACCACTATTCAGTTTATATCGTCATGTTGTATTTTGTCACACATTGCCCCATTGTATGGAAAACCATATGGGTTATAGCATATACAACCAGTTTCGATAATTCGACGTTCAGATTTGGTTAGTCTCTATTCCGTCGTACACATTGTACATTGGTCATAGGTATATATTATTTTCATATTGCATCCTGATTTCCAGAAAATATGTCTCGCCCATGAAGATCTACTCACTGCAATGGCGATGTCGGCCTCCACTGTATGACTCACTACAGCAGCGGAGCTCATCCAAACCTCCTAAATCTTTGACTCGGTTCATTGTGTTATGTCGCCGAATCTGTCTCAATTCATATTGCCATAAAAAATAATTGCTTTAGTACCGTATCATCTCTATTTATCTCTTCCTCGTTTCCACGATTAAGAAAATATTTGATGATATAATTTTTTTATTAACAGGCAGTATGGTGTTATTATTAATTCATCTATAATAATGTTGTAAAAATGTTAGCTATAATAAGTAAGATAAAAGTGAAATATGTTGGCGTAGGCTATTTATATATTTCTTGAAATGTGTTTTGTATCGCCCCTAAAAATAACTAACTCCCAAGTTATACTTCATATTGTACAGAACTTATTTAATAATATTGTCCTGTTTCACTATCTTTTTGTATTTTCTCAACATTTTGTACTGCTGTGTTTTCTGAAGGAAAAATTCTTTTGACTGTTTCAAGTCTTATTTCATTCCTGATAATGCAATGAACAATTAGCATCTTATCGAGTTGTATTTTTCTTCTTTTAAATGTCCTATTATTCACTTTTAAAATTGAACTGTGGAATATTTCGGGCGAATTTATTGAATGATCCCAACGTGGTAATTTAATTATTTTTGGCTTGCAAAGTTCTCGAAAATTTGCCGCTTAGCTAAGGTGTCTACGTTTCTAGTGCTTATAAAATATTTATATACAATTGTAGTTATAAAAGTACTGATTAAAGTACCGAATAAATAAATTTATATATTGTATGTCTTGATAGTTTTTCTTTTCATCACTGGGTTTATTTTGGTATTAATTAACTTAAATTATTTCATAACTATTTTTATATATGAAAATAAAGTTAATAGATTTTTGTCGGATGACAGTTAGTAATTATTAATTTGTTGCCTGTATCTCGTCATTAATTAAAGTTTTTAATAGAATGTTAACCCTTTCCTTCCAGGTTAACTACTCACCAGTTTGGACATACATATGCTATATGGAATAATAAGTACAAATGCGTCTGAACACTGCTCATATTTTTACTTGACTATCTTTACCCATGTGTATCATATTCTTATAATAGACTAGTATTTAGAGCACTGTTATTTGGTTGAAGAGAAGCCGCTGAAGGAAGATCGTGAAAATAAGTTTGATGGTAGAGCATTACGGGCCTTCTATTTTGGATGCGAAGCACTTCTCGACGAATATCTAAGATATCAACTAGGTCTACAAAGTAAAACATAGCGTATGACATATTGTCTGTCACAATTGTTCTTGGCAGCAAAGGCACATATTCCAGCTTTCCCATGAACTATACGCAAGACACCATATGATTGGAATGCAGCAATGGGCCAGGTTATAATAGACTGTCACCAATACGTGACTGAACCAATGCAGAAAACCTCTCATGCACTGTGGAACGAAGGTATTCCATACTTTAGTTGATATTTTGACTTGAGCCTGTCTCATTTTGGTCCACGGTTATAAAAGTGATGGTAATTAAGGGCTTCTGAAATATAATCTGTTTGGAAGTCACATTCTGGGATAGAGCAAGATACGATTATCGTGGTTTATCGATTTTATTATTGAATAAAATTTGGTTTCTACTTAAAGAAAAACTATTTTTTGAAGGTTATATAATTGTGTTTATTTCAACAATGAAGAAACCAAATCTAGAAAATATAGAATAGACAAAAGCCAATAAAGTAATAGAAAATATTTCTGAACTAAGCTATAGTTATGCATGAATGTAAAACAGTATTATAGTATATAATAATATATATAGTCTAGAATATATGGAAGAACAGTATTAATTAATGATAGATAGAAAATGTAGCCAACATATAAGAATGTAGTAATCACTGAGTGATCAAATGTAGTAAGATAATGATCATGTAATAATACTAATAAAATGTAAGTAATAATGTTACATTTATGTCAACACTGTTGTTGTTATTGAATTACACAATTTATAAAAATACTGTACATATCCATCAGCTAGCTAAGCTTGCTCGTTTATAAATTAATTAATACAAAATACCGACATATTCATTAATGAATGAAAGGTATAAAAAATATATAACAATTAACTTTCCATAATTTGGATATAACAGAAAATGAATAGAAAACATAAATTATTCCGGACTTATATATTTCCATTGTGATGTTTCGCCTGATATAATTAAAAATAAGAAAAAAAAGTGTTTTAATACATAACGTAATAATGAATATATGGCAAAATATTTGAATAAATTTTTTTAATGTCAAGTAATTTATTAAATTATCAATCGAAATGGATTAATCTTTTCAACAATCGCTAATTTTTTTTGCTTTTTATCTTTTAGGTATGTACAATTGTTTACCTATTAGATGGAAAATCCATATCTATTTTTAATGGATTTTCAACAATAATTATATAATGGCTCTGACACTATAAACAATTTATTTAATTGAAGTTTATACATTTAAAAATACAGGCATCTCATCATTTGAGATATTATTTTATGCCATGGAGACAGTGGGTATCTCAAACCCTGAGACATTTCTTTTATATGCAGTTATACTTATGTTATACAATACATTTGTAAAAATAGATTATAGTATATGTAAAGTCATTAAGGCTAAGCTATATCAGCTGGGCTAATAGCGGTAATGTAAAAACAATAAAAACAATCAACTAATGTCATGTATAGCAAGGAAGCTATAGAATATATAGCTACTGTTTATGAACTGACCACTAATACATTACAGATAAATATTATTAGCCAATAAGAATGGAGTTAAAATAATTTAAAACTACTATATTTATATAGTTTAATTTAACTTGCTGTTTGGCAAACCATAAAATTAAGATGGCAAAGCTGTCATTAAAAGGCTAAGACAAAAAAGTTAAAAATATTCCAAACATAAAAACAAGGCTACCTATTTAAGAAATAAAATTAATTCTTTATTAATTTTTTTACTAATTTGACCTTGCTTTCACTTTATGCCAATTATGATTGTTTAATTAGTTTAGTAATTTTAATAATAATTTATGATAATCAATAATTCCTATAGAGACTCAAATTATTACTTATTATATCAGGATTTTGCTGCTTTATTATTGTTAATTATTTACTATAGTATAGTCTACTATTATAGTAGTATTAATTAGTTCAAATAAATAAATATAATTTATATTATAATAATACATATTTTACATACATAATAATACTCTTTAAAATTAATTATAATATTTCATAATAATATTAGGCATAAGTGCACCTACAGGAAATCAGTCAGGCATGGGCATGTTGCAAAAAAGAGGCACACTTTTGTTTTTTGTGTGTTTTGTGCCAAAAATAGAACTAATGCATATCAATATCAACAAATCAGAAACATGCATACATTTTACATTAATATTTATAAAACACCCAGTGCAGAAAATACATGCACTTACAAAAATGCCATCCTCAAATTTAGTTGTTTTGCATTTCAGAAAGTCACTTACAGAAAGAAGTCCTGATTGCATAGAAGACAGTCAATGTTATTCAAAGTTATTGTATTATCATTTAAGTCTAAATCTTACTGAAATAGATAAAATTGAATCAAGTGAAACCCAAAAAAATATAATCTAGTTAATTAATAATTATTATTAGAAAGGGAATTACAACTATTATTAGAAATAATTTATTTTAGTTAAGAATAAACTATTATTAAGAAATTAAAAATGTTTATTACTGCTAGTTGCAGAAATAGTTGTATATTTTAGGAGTAATGATGTTTTTATGTATATGAGTCTCATGCATTTATAACCAATCTCATGCTCTCACGCTTAACTACTATAATCTCACGCATACATCGTCCATGATCTAAAAAAAATTTAATCATATTTATATGATTTTCGAGTTTGAAGAGCTAGCTGTAAACAAAACATTATTTG